>JAJOOF010023129.1:0-18122 GCA_029582545.1 Solanum lignicaule | reverse complement strand
TAGACTCATTTCCCACTCAATTTGATCCCCTGAATAAGAATATGAAGTCGAATTTCCGAAATGATGCACGGATTTTGAGATATATGGAAATTATAATTTTAGGTGTTTTCGAAGCACATTTTCGGGCATTTTTGGGGTTGTTTCATCGGGGCACCCTGACAAATATAGTTGGCTACTGGATAGTCAACGGTCGTTAACTATCCCAGCTCAATTAGTCCCCTTGGGTCATCGATCAACTATAAATAAAGCCCACTCCTAGTCAAACTAGTGTAGAGCTAAACTCAATTCTAAAATTTAGCTCATTTTGAACTTTGTTGACCCAAAATCCAAAGGGGCCATTAGAGAGACCACCTTGAGTCAAAAACAACTAGCGGCCGAAACGGACGATCATACTTATATGTTTAAATTTGAAGGATATATATGTCGTTGGGCAAACCATTGTCTCTCGAGGTTGAAACTCTTTTTAAGTTACCTTACTTTAGTTAAAAAATAAAGGTCTTCATGAGCTATCATTTGCATCCAAATACGTGGACATCCGGAGATGACAAGAAGTTCAAGAAAGATGGATTTTCCAAAGAGGCATAGCTTAGAATTGTACTCCTGCGTGAGATTGATTATTTGTATATCTTTCCCCTATTATGTATCATCATTCAGTTTATTCATAAAATTTGTATAGTTTGGGTTTTAGGGGAAAATAGAATGTTTCAAATGACGTATACATCCCTCAAATTGTTAGGCCTACCCTTGACATAAAAGGGTTACATATTTGTTTTAAAATATGCAATATTTGTTTGTGTGCTACATGATTAACTGTTTGTGTGAATATGTTGTTTTATTGGGAGATGTTCTAGCTCATTCCTTTTGGAAATTTCTCTAGAACTCCTTAAGCATAAATATCAAGTCACTATCAAAAGTGCGTCCAAATATTTTTCGAGTTTTTAGTTTTCCAACAAAATTCGAACTTCCTTTTTTCAAATCTTACTTTTTCATTTCAGAAAAAGGTTAATTCGTCTCAAACCGAAAAGAGATTCACGGTTTGAACTACGTAAGACCTGAATTCTCCCTCGTGAGATACGTAAGCAACTTTTCAAGGCTCGGTCCCCATTTTTAAGAAACTTTATCATTTCCAACTCTTACAAATAAAAAATAGAGTTACATCTCAATCGAAAATCAAGAGTACGACAATATAATGGACTTTGTCTCGACTCAAGTTGACATTTCTGATTCACTAAGCTCAAAACCAAATAGATAAATTTCTGTCTATTTAGTCATTTCTCTATGTGTGGGCTAGTTTATTTTCAAGTGGAGCAACTCTTATGTGTTTACAGTCAAGTGTGTGATATTTTGTATTATTTATCATCTACACAAACTAACACGTTTATCTTTTGAGTTATATTTCTTTGTCAGGTAATCAAAACTGATCTGTGTTGAGAAAATGGCTAAACATCCATACTTCACAAGGTCCAAAGACCCCAAAGATTCCTTCTCCGACCAATGTTTGTCAAAAGGCAAAGAGAAAATGGTTGAAACTATTGAGAATACTGATTTGAATGAAATTACTGTGAATGTCCCTATCATTGCTGAACAGAACAAGTTAATTGCACAATCATTCCAACAAATTGCTGAAATGAGGGCTGAAATAGATAAGACCCGAGATTTGACAAATTTAGCTATCATTGCTAACACTCTTATTCTAAGCTACGAAAGGCCTCCACTCCATTTTCCTACTTCAGATCCAACATCCGTACTTTTTCCAAATAATTCAACCACCGCTACCATTCTAAAACCTCCCATCATCGACTTAACCCCCCTAACCCATATCATGCTAGCTACTCACACCAAAAGTTACCTACTTCTCAAAATCCAAATACCAACATTCTCCAGAATTTTCCTCTCAGTCATCAAATTCCTACTTAAATTGCCCAAAACCCACCTACCACTCAACCCATACCTCTAAAAACCGCATTTCATCTTTCAGTATCGCCTGAATTGTACCCTTCATTTACCCCACATTTTCAACTCGATCATTATGAGAAGAAGGAGAAGGCGTGGAAGGTCATAAGAGGAATGACTAAGCAAAGAATCAGAGAAGAAGTTATGAATGCAATGAAGACTTTTGATACACCACGAACATTGTGGGGTTGAATTATGAAGATTTGTGCATTCATCCACATTTGGAGCTTCCAGAAGGTTTTAAAGCACCAAAATTTGACACTATTAGTGGAGTTGAAAATCCTTTAACTCATTTGAGAGCTTATTGTGATCAACTAATTGGAATTGGGAAAGATGAGGCTTTGTTGATGCGACTCTTTAGTCGAAGTCTAAAAGGAGAAGCATTGGAATGGTTTATTTCTAAAGAAATCAAACAGTGGCCATGTTGGAACGCTTTGGCTAAAGACTTCATTGAAAGGTTTGTTTACAATGTAGAATTAATTCTTGATTGATACTCTTTGGAGAGAATCAAACAGAATTCTACGGAAAGCTATCGAGAGTATGCCTACCGTTGGAGAAGGGAGGTTGCAAGGGTTAGGCTTCCCATGACCGAGAAAGAAATTATTGACGTCTTCATTTGTATTCAAGAGCCGGAGTACTACAATAGGATGTTGCTCATTTTAGGAGGGAAGTTCAGTGAGATAGTCAAAATTGGTGAGGCTATTGAAGACGGTCTCAAGACTGGAAAAATCATCTGAATGACTCCCCAAAATGAATCCTCGAAACCACTGAGGAGGAAAAGGGAAGATGTTTCCTCTATTTCATTTGAATCAAGCCAAAAATCAAAGAGGCATGCCGGTCTCGATGTTCGAAAGACTTTACCAAATGTTCAGTCAAGTTACCAAGTGTTATCATTAAATTACCAAAATGCCCCTCTTAGCTACCAAACACCACAATACCCAAATTTCCAAACACCAGCACCTACTCGCCAAAATCCTCCCAGTTACCGCCAAGTACCTCCATTTTCATGAAATAATTACAATCTTTATCGTCAGGAGTTTTTGAAGAAACCTTCTCGAGTATTTACTCCTTTGATTGAAAGTCAATCCCAACTCTTTGAGAGATTGAAAGCGGCTGGTCTGATACGAATAATTGATCCAAAAAATGTTAATGTCAATTTAAGACTTTATAGGCCCAATCTTCATTGTGCTTATCATTCAGGATGTGCTAGACATACCACTGAGGATTGCATCAACTTGAAACATAAAATTCAAGACTTGATTGATCAAAGAATCGTCACCATTCAAGCTGTCACTTCCAATGACAATGGTGATTCGTTGTTGAATCGTGGAGGATTCACCATTAATATGATTGACCCAAAATCTCAAGCACCTCTCCATCGAAATACCCAAAACTATCATCAAATGCCTCCACCTCAACAAGGCTATTATGATCCTTCTCATCCATGTCTTGAGAAGAAACCTGCTCAAAATTTTACTCCTTTTATTGAAAGTTGGAAGAAGTTGTTTGAGAGATTGAGTTAGACAGGTATTATTTATCCGGTCAGGCCCAAGCCAGTCGATACAAGCTCAAGATTTTACCGAGCTAATCGAAGGTGTGCGTATCATTCCAATAGCATTGTGCATAATACTGAAGACTGTATTAATTAGAAGCACATGATCCAGAACTTGATCAACCAGAAAGTGGTCAGGACCGTCGTACCCAACGTCAACAGTAATCCTCTATTGAACCATGGAACCGCCTCTATCCATATGAAAGAGACGGAGGATGAGTGGTGCATGGTAAAGACGATAGTTCTAACTGGTCCAGACAACCTTGAGAAAATTGTAGCTTCTCCAATTTTATGAGCATGACACCCCATCAAGCTTTTGCTTTAGTGTCAAGAGAGGGTCAGAACAAGAAGGGGATTAATCATGTTCCACTAAAGTCTTTGCCTCATTTATGCCAGTCCTTTCTGGTAGAGGAATATGCCAATGATGACGGTTTTGGAGAAGGAATTCGGGATCCTTTTGAAGAAGGTGATGCTGCACCCAAAAAGATGATTGAGACACCAAGCATATGAGATGCCGAGCTAATGGAACAAGTTTTTAATTGGACTTCCACTCCGCTCTTGATTCCTCGTTCATCTTGATAGACAAAGATTAATCTTATGCTATTTCTAAAATCAGGGGTAGTACAAATGAGGCTCGAAACCCACCTTTTATATTATTTTACCTAATTATGTTTTAATTTCCCTTGTTATGTTTTGAAAAAGGCAAAATGACTCATGGTCATAGCCAAAGTTCCTATTTCCTTATTTTCATTCAAAACATCTTCTATTGCGAAAAATTATTTTGCTTGCTTTGATTTTTTCTATCTAACAGTCTTTGTTTTTGTTTCATTAAAAATAATTTTTTTAAAACTTGTTAATATCATGTCATGTCACAAGTTGAATGAACAAAATGATGAAGATGAAAATGAGTTTGAAGAATATGACGAGGAGATCATGATATTCGAACACCTTGTCAAAATTTGAAACAGTTCGAGACTCAGAGTAACTCGAATCTGGATGAGACAAAAACTGTAAATCTAGAAAAGGATGACTGTGAGAAGGAAGCCATAATCCGGGTCCATCTGAGAGAAACTCGGAAAAGAGTACTCAACGGTTCACTTCGAAAATACATGGATGCATTTGTTGGATCACATGTCGTGGTTGAACATAGACATTCATCTCAAGTTTCCAATCAACGTAAATGCTATCAAGAGTTATGATATTTGAAGATTCAAAGTTTCTTTTATTTCTTTCCTTGTAATTGCATCTTTTATTTGTAATCGTCTTATGTTCTGTAGTTAGAAAATTATTATTTGTAATGAACTACGTCTGACCTGAATTCTCAAGAATGAGATATGTAGGCGGCCTTTGTCGGCTTCGGTCACCCCTTCATATATTTTCAATATTTCCCTATTGTACTTGAACTACGTTCAACTTGAATTCTCAAGAATGAGATATGTAGGCGGCCTATGTCGGCCTCGATCATTTCCTTATCAAGATTTCCTATTTTCTGTTAATCCTCGATTGAGGTACTATGTTTGACCTGATTCCAACCTCAACGGGATACGTAGGCGCCACAACGGTTCGGTCATATCTCATGTAAGATTTCTATTTTTTCTCCTAGTTCAAAGTCCCAAGCGGAGTGGCAATTCTGTTTTATTTAAAACGACAGGTTTAGAGAGTCGCAACTTAATTTTTAAAGTAAAATTAAGAAAACTATATTATTTTTTTCAAAAGATTAAAACAGATATCAAATAAAAATATTAAAAGGGGTTAGGGGTTCATATTAGCATTTCATGAAGGGTTTGAAAGCACTCGAAATACCCTCTAACATGCGGTTATCCGATAATTAACTATTTGGATAATTGATTTTAAAATAAAAGCATGCATACTTAAACTAATTAAGAAGTAAACAATTTAAAACTTGAAAGATCTTAATGGGGAAAGGGGGATATTACAAATATTATTTAAGTTCAACATTTTGCAAATTTTCTTAAAATCAAATAGAAAACAAGTGTTTACTTAATTTTAAATAGATTACTCAAAATAGTTATCCTTTGGGGAATTGAATTAGGAAAACCTTAAAATATGACTAACAAATAAGCAAATAATGACAATTAAACAAATATAAAACATAAGTAATAAGGAGAGAGAGATTTGGGCCCAAGTGTAGTTTTCTATCCGCCTGGGCTAGTACTTATGCCTAATTTCGTAATTGAGTCACTTGCACATGTCGCAGTCTAACATTAAAAGAATGTTTTTCTTTTGAGCCTTAGGCCCAATTTTCCCACTTGTCCTAAACTCTAACAAGAGGATAATAAATAAGTGGGCTTAGGCCCAATAATAACAAAATTCATTTTTCTGCTGCATCACACTGTATAAAACATGTATACAGTCCTTGGTCTCGCTCTGAACCCCCTATATTATCTTTTTTCCAGCCTTGTACTACTATTCTCATTGTTGGTTGACTCAAAAAAAGAAAATTGGGCCTTTGTGGCCCAATTTGAAATGCGAAAGGGTGGAGGATTTGAATCCAACTTGGACTCCATACAGAATCACATGATACAGAAAAAGAGGAACAAATTAGCCAAATGAAAGAGACATGGAATAAATAATAAACTAATGAAATGAAATAAAATAAAAGAGGCTACTACTTTAATCAACCAAAGCAGGGAGAACATATATAATCTACAAAAAATAACTTAACTAAAAATAAAATAAAATCAGCAACTGCTCCAAACTTATCCAAGTATTAAGGTCAATGGGGAATTAATTACATTACTTCAAGCATGAAAATAAGGTACCAAAAGAAATAACAACAAAAGCGATGACATAGGTCTTAACCAATTTAAAACCAAAATATTAAACAAGTAATCATTGGATCAATAATATGAAAAGGGAAAAGAAAAATGAAATTAAAAAAAACAATAGCTATATTAATGAACAGAGGGATCATATTACATGTAATGGGTGGGGAGGCAGTGATGAATCCATTTTTAGAAAATTGAACATGCTATTTAACAATCTTCTTAGCGAATTCAGCGACCAACTAAGGTGAGAAACAAATACTAAACTGATATTCTTATACGAACTCACTTCTTTAACAAATCCATACATCAAAAAGAGGTTCAGAACATGTGTGTGCCAATTCGCAGAGATGCTCAGAAAGAAAAGAAATAAGCAACGACTTGGAAAGAAAACAAGAATTACAACAAGCTGTAACTTAAAGAAAAATCAAAACCTTGCATTTCATAATTCAACTACAAATGGTGAGCACTTTCAATTAAAATTTAGACAAAATGGGGACATAAACTCTCTTCAAACAAAGCATGTTGGTCAACAATACTGTTCAGAAATTCAAAAATAGAGAAAAAAAAGAGTGACTACATCAACAAAAGATAGATAAAACGACAAGCAACTTTCATACTAGCTAGTTTAAGATTCTACCCCTATTTTTTAAAAGAAAAAAAATGCCATTAATAGCAGCCAAACGAGAACAAGGAGTAACAAGGAAACAAACTTTGGACATAAAAATCAAAAGCTGAGCCAAACTATTAATCAAGGCATTCTAGGCATAAATCACACACAGACATCTTCCATGCTTCAGTTAATTGAAACACCAACTGATGACACAAAAATCTTTTATCAGACATCATCAGTAAACCCAAAGAGAACTGAAACATTCAGATGAACAGAAGGAGGTCAACAGAAACCTTCAGCTCACAAACAAACACCAAACAAAATGAGTTAGGATCAAAGTGAAGTTTACCTTTCCGAGGGCAGCGAACTGAGACTAACAAGACTTGAATCTGACTTCCCCCGCCATAGGCTTGACTCGAGAAGCAGAGAATTAACACTGAAAGATTTAAACGGAAAGTTAGATTCCAAAATAAGTGACCCAGAAACTTTGGAAATATGAATACTATTGACCTAAAAATCTACCTCAGATTTCCTTGTATATTCTAGAATTTTCAATTCTTTCTTGTGTTTTTCTTTTCACTGTCTCCAATCCTAAACATTGAAGAACAGAGAGCCTTAAATAGAGGAGGTTTTAGGCTAGAAAATGCGGAGGGGGGAAACGGGCAGAATTTGAGGGAATTCGAAATTCAAAATTTGAATTCCTTTAAAAGGATCAGGTTGAGGAGTTGTCCATTGTACCAAGCTTGTACAATCCTCAACGGATTCAAAGAGGGGATCGTCTGATTTGAGCAAAGGACGATTGAGGCGCGGAGATGAAGACACCTGGACTGATTCTCGAACGGTTGTGTATGAGAGGATAAGGAGAGAAGGAGAGTACGCAGTTATTCGCATGTTGTTGGACTGGATCGTGTGAGTTGGGCTCGATTTGCTGCAGGACTCGCGATTCTAAACTGGCGGCGTTGGTTTCTAGTCGCGTCTAGTGAAGAAAACGCGTGAAGGTGGGTTGGACGGGTACTGTTTGGTATTTCTGTACGTATTGTTATGTCTGCTGGGTTATTTTGTGGGAAAATAGTTGGGCTGGGAATGTTTGTTGTTGGGCTGCAGGGAATGGGTTGCTGATAAGAGTAAAAAATGGCCCAAGTTTGGTGTCAAGTGGGTTTAAGGTGAGGTAAGAAAAGATGTTAGATTGGAATTGAGAATTTGGCCCATTGGATTGCAATTATAGCCATTGAATTTAAGAATATAACCAAATTGAGCTAATTAGTTAAAATCGGCCAAATCTTAATCAAGACGAATTTAAACAAGATTAATTAACAAGCTTCTTAAACTTAACGAAATAAAATAGTTAACTTAAATATAAACTAAATAATTTAAAATATAAACTATTGTATAATTAAACTAATTAACCAAATATTTAACAAAATCTTTTTGAGATGGTTTTCGAATAATCATAAAATATACTAATTATATACATAATTATGTAAAACATATATATTATCTAAAAATTATAAAAAGTGACAAAACTATTTAAAAATAACTAAAAAACATTTTGAATTTTATAAAGTCAATTATTTGAAATCGATCGGAATTTAAGAAGCTCGATGATTAATTATATTGTGGACGTCCAAAATTGGGTGTCAACAGTACTCTAGGTCAAGGATTATTATTTCATTTCACTAGTGATCTTACATTGAAGGCCTTTGTGATTCGGAGTGGGGAGGTTGCACTGCCACAAGGAGATCATGTCAAGATTTTGTGGAATGCCTCTCAAAGTGAGAGTCTTTTCTTTATATAGAGAGTATACACATTACACATCCCTAAAGATTAGCTATTCAATCCCTCTAAATCTGCCATTCAAATCCCTCTAAATTTGATATGCTATCTCTCCAAATCAACTATTCTATCACAAAATTATTCTCTATGATTATTACAACAAATCTCTATAATTACAACATTGTATACATTAATATATACAACCATTCTCTATTAATTTATCATGATAACATCCCCTTCAAATTGATGTTGGTGGATCAAGAAGCATTAATTCGCCTACTAGAAACTGATGGTGTTTTTGTGCCATGGATTTTGTAAATGCATCAGCTCTCTAAAGATCACTGGACATGTCAGGAAGAGTAATGACTATTTTATCTACAACTTCTCGTATATAATGACAATCTACTTCGATGTGTTTGGTCCTCTCATGATAAACCAGATTAGAAGCAATCTGAATAGCACTTGTATTATCAACATGGAGAGGAGTAGGATTATATTGAGGAAATCCAATCTTAGCAAGTAATCCATGAAGCCATACAACCTCGGTGTAAGCAGTAGACATAGTTCGATATTCAACTTCTGTTGAGGATTTTGATACACGTTCTTGCTTCTTACTCTTCTAAGATATCAATGATTCTCCAAGAAACATGTACCAACCAGTGACTGAATGACGAGTATCATCCAATCAGAATCTCTAAAAGAATTAAGACGAATAGGGGAACCACTAGGAAAGAATAATCCACGAGTAGATGTTCCTAGAATATACCGAATGATGAGAGGAACTTCCACCAAATGGAGATGACAAGGAGCTTGCATAAATTGAATAACTTGTTGAACTGCAAAAGAGATATCAGGCTGAGTAATAGTAAGGCAATTTAGACTCCCAGCTAACTGTCGAAATATAGTTGGATTAGGAAGAAGATCACCTTCCTCACGACGATACTTCACATTCAATTCCAATGAAGTACCTACAGAGGAGGAATCTTGAAGACCAACCAAAGAAACCTGAAGAATTATTATGAACTTCCAAATTCAAGAAACAAGTAAGAGTACCAAGATCTTTCATATGAAATGAATCTTTAATATGCTATTGTAGACTAGTGATTAATGAAGAATTTGTTCCTATGATAATAATGTCATCCATATATACCCAAAGAAGAAGACAAATTGTAGATTTTTTCCGAAGAAACAAAGATGAGTCATATTTTCTCTTCTCAAAAGAAAATTGTAGCAAAGTAGATTGAAACTTGTGAAACCGAGCCCTAGGAACTTGTTTTAGTCCATACAAATACTAATTCAACTTGCATACATCTGATGTAGGTAATGAGAACAAACCATGTGGAGGTTTCATATAAATATCTTCTTTAAGATCGCCATGGAGAAAAACATTTTTGACATCCATTTGATGAATAGACCAGTTTTGTGAAGCAGCAATGACAATAATTGTTTGCATCACAGTCATTTTTTCTACTGGTGCAGAAGTCTCTTCATATTCCACTCCAAACTCCTGTCTATTACCAAGAACAACCAACCGAACTTTGTATCAATCAAGAGTGCCATCAAAATGAGGTTTAATTAAATAAGCCTATTACATCCAATTAGGAGTACTAGATACTCTGGTATACATCACCGATAGGCTCATGAGGATTAGACCTTGAAGAATTCTTAGATTCTAGTTGTGGTGCAGTCTCAGGTGGTGGATCTGTTTCGAGATGGGGCAAAGTTGGATGACGTCGTTCATACACAAATCCAGGTTTAAATCGCTTAAAAGAAGATGACAAATCTCAAAAGTAGGAAAAGAGGAGAAACAGAAGATGACTCAACATGAGTAGAAAAGAAATACTAATTTTCAAAGAAAACAACATTTCTAGAAACACGAAATTTGTTAGAACATGGATCATGTAACATCTCATCTTCGAAAAGCCAACTAGAGATTCGTACAAGTTAAACTTCAGTTTTTACTTTTGGGTCAACTTCAAATGACTATAAATTTCAACACATAAAGAGTTAGGTGGCCCATGTGGTATCAAATCGAAGGTCTTTGAGTCCTCTTTCCAACGCCGCTGAGTTTTCTAAATTTCGAGCTCAGGTGAAGGAGTTATTCTTGTTTGGGTGCAACCTCTCTAGTTAAGGCATTTCATCCGTTTGAGAGAGGGGTGTTTTGATCTTTTCCTTACCCCACACAACTTGACCTAGTTTTACACACCCAAGTTAAGGGTCTAATCAGACGCTAAGTTAATTTAAACATTCCAAAAGCGTTTAGGGATTTTATAGCAAGTTCAAGAGGAGAAAGGAGAAGGGTTTCAACTAAACAACATGACCAAAATGTAATTTAAACTTTATTTAAGTCATATAATTTTTAATTTTATTAACTAATTATTTGACTTGATAAAAAATAATTTGGTCATGTTGTTTAGTTGACAAGACTATTTCAATTCATGTTTTTCCAAATCCAAGCTCCTCTAAAATAGGCCTGTTTTGACACAGAATGTAACATGCGTAAAAATTGAGATGGTTATAAAGGAAAATGACTTTCAACCTTGAATGGAAAATATTCAATTTTGGTATTTAGTAACTAAACACCAGAAAATACTTTCAAAGAAAATATTGTTCATCACTGAATTTGGAAGAAAAGAAAACAAGAACAAGTCTATTTCGAAGCTTCATTAAAAGTCTTTAAACAGTTTCCTCAACTATGAAAATGTTTAACTCACCACTTATCATATACTCCATGCCATGTAAGACATGCCTGGAGTTCTACATAAAAATGACGTCCTTCTTCACCATGTCTTACTCATTTTTTATGCCTTCATTTTTAGTTCCACCCTCGAATTTCCCCGATTTCTGAATGGATCTCTGCTTTCTCCTAATGGACTCTGTGGATATTGTTGCCAGTGGAATATTCAAATTCAAAGGCTGAAGAACTTGGTCCAACGCATTCCTGTCAAGATCTTCGACATTACCATTTTCACACTTCACCTTGAACCGACCAACTTCCCCATCAAATTCAGTAATTTCCCCATAGTAATACTGGTTCCCAAACAACTTGCGAACTTCTTTTCCTTCAAACCATGGACCAAAAATAGTGTTAAGTGATTCTTCTACTGCATCAATAACTGTTGGTAAGGGAGAAAAAGTGTCAACACTTGAGGAAACGGGAGGCAACCCGTTAATAACAACAGCCGGCTCTCCGGGTATCTCAAACACTCCAGGTACTAAAGATTCCCCCATGTCGTCATTGAATAGAAAATCCATTTCAAGCCGTCCTTTCTAATCAACCTTGTCAACAAATGACTATGTTCCTATTATAAAATGGAGCTTCTCATTTTTAAATAACAAAGAATAGATGAAACATCAATTTGTATGCAAACAATAATCTAAACACTTGGGTAATTGTTGCATTCAGATGCTTTTCAAAACAAAACTAGAGGGGAAAAGAGAAGATAATTTTACCAATTGCCTATTAGCAACAAACATGCCTTGTTATGATTCTGAACAACTTTGGCAAGTAAACAACTATTTCACAGTAAGTTATAAAGAGTAAATATTATATATCATAATACTAACCTCCAATGACCTTGCAGATTAATTTTTGAGAAAAGAATTTCTAGTATGTTTTCTTATAAAAATGCAGATAACATTGTGAAGACATTTGATACTTGCTACCTATTTTTATGTGAAAGTAGGCTAATTCCTATCGTATATTCTCTCCAGTGTTGAGATCACCTCTCTCAAAGTTGTTTTCAGCGGGTGTTACATAGAGAGAAAGTACTCCATCCAATCAAGAGACCAAAAGGATGAGGAAGAAATAATGCAGGGAGATGGAACAACAACAATGATGTAGATAAATGGAACAACAACAATGATGCAGTGTAGGAAGGCGGAACAACATCAATAATGCTGGGAGATGGAACAATAATAAAAGAGGAGATAATGATGCTGGGAGATAGAACAATTACAAAGGAGGAGACAATGACAAATACTTGTCGCTATTGTAATTAACTCGGGCACATGAAGCAAAATTGTAAGAAATTACAGATTCGCATCCAACAAATTCTTACTGCCACTATTATTGCTTCTTCTAGTTCACCTTCAACCGTTACATTTTCCAACCGATAAGTACGCCAAATTTACAAGGTGTAAGGAATCAATAAAAGAAACCACTCTAGCCCCTGCCCTTACTAAGTCAGGTAACAAATGTCTCATTTCTTTCTGAAGCAACAAGATCAATGATTCGACTGCCACAAATCACATGACAAGTATCCCAAAAATTTCTTAATATTTTTATCACATGAAGCACTATCCCTTGTTACCATAGATGATGGGTCTTATTATACCTTTAATCTGATTTCTGTGAGTAAGCTTATCAAAGAACTAAAATGTTTGTCTCATTATTTCCCAATTATTTTACTTTCTAGGATCTTATGACAGAGCAAATTATTGGTAAAGGACATGTATCTGACGGTCTCTACATTCTTGATGCATAGGGACCTACATCAATTGTTTACTCAATTATCGTTCTCATCATTTGAACCGCGTTGTCAATTGGTACATAATTCTCTACCAATTTTGAAAAAAATTATGTCCTCAGTTTCATAATGTACCTTCAATCAACTTTGAGTCTTGTCACTTTGCACTCATTAAGTCCTAGAATAATAATGGGACTGATTTTGCTTTAGAATTAGTTCATTAAGATAATTAGGGACCATTTCCCAATGTGTCTAAGGTTGGGTTCAAATATTTTGTTACTTTTGTGGATGATTTTTCCTAAATGATATGGATTTCCTTTATTAAAAATTATTATGAAGCATTCTCCCATTTCTCTAATTTTTTTTGTGATGAGAGACACAGTTTAATGCTAGTATATAGTGATTGAGGAGTGACAATGATAAATAATTCATGTCAACATCGCTTAAGAACAACATGAATCAATATGGTATTCTTTATCAATCTTCGTGTATGGATACACCCTCTCAAAATGGAGTGGTCGATAGAAAAATGGAGTGGTTGATAAAAAAAAACTAGACATTTGCTTGAGACTGCTCGCGCTTTGTTATTCCAAATGAAGTTACCTAAGCAATTTGGGCGGATGTGGTATCCACAACTAACTTTTTAATTGATCGCATTCCATCTAGAATTCTTAATGGTGATATTCCCTGTGATTTTCTCTTTTCTAATAAGCCACTATTTTCGTTAGAGTCAAGGGTGTTTGATAATTATTATCCTATAAACCCTTAAAAGGTGAACTATGATTTTCTCTAAATGTAAATCTTATGATGCTGCTATAGATGTAAATCCAAAGCAAGCTGTGTGGATTATTAGGAAAATCCTCAAAAAAAAAAGGGATAGTAGCACAAGCTGGTACAACCACGAAGAATTTGTCCAAAGCAGGAGCTTCCGGATTAAAACCATGTATAATGTTCTGAGAAGAAACTTACCAAAAGCTAGCTGGGAAAGACTAGAGTGCAACAATTTTGGTTATTTTTAATGGATGCTTCACTTAACAATAGTGGTTCATGGTAGGTTATACACACGGGATAGACTAGCAAAGTGGAAAGTCTCTACCAGTACGACATGTCCAATGTGTGAAGATGATGAGAAATCCACAGAACATCTATTCTTCCACTGCACATATTCAGCAAACCTATGGAGGAGAAGATTGAAGACTACTATGGAACCAGATTCAAAGATCACCTATCGACTGGTCACAAGAGGTAGAGTGGGCTACAAACAATGCATTGGGAAGAGACTATGCATGGCTCAAGTATACAAACTTGTGTTATCATGTAGCACATACTACGTATGGAAAGAAAGGAATTACAAAGTGTTCCAAAATAAGCAAAGGGGGATTGATGAGCTATGCAAAACCATCGTGAGAGAAACACACTGCAGAGGTAGTATATATACAAAAGTGGCTAAAAGGCTGCAAGAACTCAACTACTACCCATGACAAAGAAGAAAGTAATGCACAAGTATGTTGTGAATGCCACCACACAGAGGACAACATAGGAGGCAGTTCAGGGAATAGAGATTAGATAGTTGAATTGTTTGTATAAAACAAATTTTCTCACATGATAAGGTTCCTGATTTTTATTGAAAATTTTCTCCTGGGTAATAATGTATCTACTTACCAAAAAAAAAATTGGATTATGCTATCATATGTTCCCTTGACAATAGTATTATGATCTGATATATGTTTCTCATGAATGCAAATCTATGATACATGAATAGTAACCTCATGACGTGGCGATATGAATGAAGTTTATGAACTATGGTCCTTGAATTTAATGAATATAAGACTTTGGGCTAACCCATGATCACATGAGCTTAATGGAGCTAAATAGTTAATCAAGAAGGCATAAGTCTAATAGACGAACATCTGAAACTACGTTTACCGATGTTGGTTAAGGATCGTACCATAGGTTTGAGCAACTCCTTTTATACCCCTAATAAGGGCTATGTTGACAAATGATTCAAAAAGAAACTTGACCAAAGCTTTAGGAGTTTGCTAGTTAGTTTCATTTATCTTAGCAAGTTTAAATATTGTGGCATACTAGTAGCTAATTAGTAATTAGTGGGTTAGTGGACCTAGATTTTAGTATTTTCAGTTTTTGGTAAGCCTATTTATAGGCAGGTCTTGTTGCTTTTATTAATTAATCAGAATTGAAGAAGTTTATAGTAAATTTTTAACTCTTTTACTCTTTTTCTGTTTATTTTTCCTTTTGATTATCTTATACTTTCCAACAAATCTGGTATCAGATCAAGGTTCCTTTTTGGAAGTTGAGTGAATTGTGAGGAAAAATGGCAGTAAATGGTATTTTTTCATCTTCCCAACAACTCGATTCTGAAATGGAATGATTAATAGAATCGATATCTCATAGAAGAATAACTTAGACCATAAAACCCTTTCACACCCGCACATGTGGTTGAATATATAAGGAAGTTCACACATCCTGGAAAAATCCATCATGTATCCCTGACTTGCCAGCTTGATCGCTTGTCTTATTTACCCTTTTCTTACCGGGTGGTTTGCAACTCATGCAATTTTTTATTGGTGAAAAGTATGAGTTTTGGAGTATCAAAATGAAAACTATTTTCAAATCACAAGGAGTTTGGGAGTTGGTTGAAGCAGGCTTCGTGGATCAATCAGACTCTGACGAAGAGACGAAAAAATTGAAAAAGATCAAAAAGAAGGACGCCAAAGAGCTATTCCTGATTCAACAAGCAGTCCATGACACAATATTTTCAAGAATTGCAGCAGCAACTACATCTTCACAGGCATGGAAGATTTTGAAGAAGGAATTTCAAGGTTCAGCTAAGGTGATTACAGTAAAATTGCAAACTTACTGTCATGACTTTGAAACTCTTTCTATGAAAAGTAATGAATTTATTCAAATTTATTTGTCTAGAGTTTCTTCTCTTGTTAATCAATTGAAGTCTTATGGTGAAAATATATCTGAAGAAACTGTTGTAGCAAAAGTTTTAAGGATTCTTACTACAAAGTTTGAACATATTGGTACTGCGATTGACGAATCTCATGACTTATTTGATTATACTTTTGATGAAATAATGAGTTCTTTGCAAGCTCATGAAGATAGGCTACTAAGGTCACATGAGAAAAATGAAGAAAATGCATTTCAGGTGAAGGGGGAGTCCACTCATCAGAAAGATATGCTAGAAAACTTTGCAAATCATGGAAGAGGCAGAGGTGGTTTACGAGGAAGAGGCCACGAAAGAGGCCAAGGAAGAAACCGAGATAAAGGAGGTTCAAATGAAGAGAAGCAGACTACGATGTTTCTGTGCAACTACTACAGAAAACCAGGTCATAAATAAGCTTATTGTTGGCAAAAACAGGATGAGAATAACTAAGCAAGCTTTGTAGAGGTAAATGATGATGATAGTAAGTTGTTAATGGCCTTTTACTGTGAAAAAGAAACCCCTAATGATTTCTGGTTTTTAGACAATGGTTGTTCAAATCATATGTCTAGAATAAGATCATTGTTCAAGGAGCTTGATAAGTCCAAAAATCAGAGGTAAGGCTAGGAGACAACAAGAAGATTCAGGTTGAAGGCAGAGGTACTGTTAGCATTATGACCAACCAAGGTAATGCTAAGATTTTAGAAGATGTGATGTTTGTTCCTAGTCTATCTCATAATATGCGTAGCATTGGACAATTAATGACTAACAGATACTCAATTTCTTTTGATGATGGTGTTTGCACTATTAAAAATAAGAAATCTGGGAAAATCATTGCTAAAGTTCCAATGGCTAACAATAAAATGTTTCCTTTAGAAGTTTTAATGGTTGAGAGGTGTACTATTGTAGCTAGTGGAGATAATGAAACTAGACTATGTCATTTACGTTATGGGCATTTAAATATTAATGGATTGGAGTTATTGAGCCAAAAGAAAATGGTTTTTGAGTTGCCAAAAGTTGAGAATCTTGATTTTTGTGAAAGTTGTGTTTAGGCAAAACAAAGTAAAAAGTATTTTCATGTAGGAAAGTCTTGGAGAGCTTCTGTTTGTCTTGAGTTAGTACATGTTGATTTGTGTGGTCATATGAGTGTTGAGTCCTTAAAGGGAAGTCAATACTTTCTGCTTTTTACTGATGAGTACAGTTTGGATATATTTCTTGAAATTTAAATTTGAAACTTTTGAAAATTTCAAGAAATTTAAATCTTTTGTTGAGAGGCAAAGTGGATGTATACTCAAAACTCTTCAGACAGATATAGGTGGTGAGTTTTTGTCGAAAGAATTCAATTCCTTTTGTGAGGAAAATGGAATACACAGAGAGCTCACAACACCTTATACACCAAACCAAAATGGTGCAGCAGAATGAAAGAACCACACCGTTGTCGAGATGGGCAGAAGCATGATGGAAGGTAGAGATGTACTAAAATGTTTTTGGGTTGAATCTGTTGCCACTGCTATTTATTTGCTGAATATTTCTCCCACTAAGGCAGTGTTTAATCAAATACCATATGAATCTTGGAGAGGTAACAAACCCAAGGTAAGCCACTTACGTGTCTTTGGTTGTATAGCTTATGCCTTGATAAATTCACAAGCTCGACGTAAGCTTGATGAAAAATGTGATAAATGTATTTTTGTTGGATATAGCACACAATCCAAGGCTTATAAGCTATATAATCCAGTGAGTGGTAAAATTACAGTCAATAGAAATGTTGTGTTTAATGAAGATGCAAGTTGGTACTTTAATTCCGCAAATGAAAGTTCAAACATTCAATTGTTGCCTTCAGACGATATTGTTGTTCAAGAGTATGTAGCAGATCCCCTTTTGGCTGGTCCATCGACTACCTCATCAATTGCACCAGAAATTTCTCCAATATTGGAAAAATCTTATGTTGAGCCAACTCCATTAAGAAGATCAACAAGAGATAGGAAACAAAATCCTAGATATGCTAATAGTACATCTTGTACTTTTGCTT
>JAJOOF010023128.1:0-13856 GCA_029582545.1 Solanum lignicaule | reverse complement strand
TAGTAAATTATACACACGTAGCCGGACCAAGGTGCGGGGTGAAATTCTCTAGATGCCGGACCAAGGATTTAGAGATACCTAACTTATCACTTTGCATGTAATTCACTAGAAAAGGATTACTATTATTAGGATTACTGAGTTATGAGCCTGTGGTGAACACGTATACCCTAGTTAATTTTCTCATCTTGATAACAACCGAAATTGACTTTTGTTTACTACTTACTTACTGAATTCTTACAGTTTGTTTTACGAATTCCCCCCTTTTTATTACTTGTTTCTGGAAGTACTTTGGCTAATTGAATATAATTGTTGGTTAAAGTAAAGTCTAAACTATTTTCCTCGTGGGATCGACCTCAACCTACAAGTTAGGTTCTTTACTTGATAACGATCGCTTATACTTCTGTAGGGACGTGTAATTTGAGCGTATCAAATCCTATATGACTCTTTTACTCATTTTAAAGCAGATGTAGGGCATGAGGACAAACTAGTCCAACACTATGATAGCCTTACATACTTGGAAGAACAAGGTTCTTGAAGAATCTTGAATAAGATCTTGATTAGTATCCCTGAAACCCTAGCTTGAAGGTAAACAATCAAGAAAACCTTTTTTGAGATCCTTGAATTAGTTTCTTGAAATCTCTATGACCAAAAATTACCATTTTCATTAGTGACTTACCTTGAAGAAGAATCTTGAATGGAGTCTTCTACTTTGATTTTTCCTTAGGGATTTGCCTTAGGGTTTGAGAGAGAAGAGAATGATGGATTAAGCGATGAAAAGCTAGTTGTTTTGGGTCTTTAATTAGTCAAGATAATCTTATACGGATTTCTTAGAGGTAAAAAGATAAAAATGACCCTTTTTAATGTTTTCTCGTCGGCTAATTCTTCACTGCACAGTATCAGGTTACTATAATGGTCATAACTTCTTACTCAAAACTCGAATTATTGCAAAATTTATGGCGTTGGAAAGAAGATTCAAATAACTTTAATTCGATTGGTTATGGGTCACATAACTTTTGATATTGTTAGAGGTATGGTTGTTTGAAGTTGACGCAAAGAGAATATTACATCAAAACTTAATCGGTAAGGAAACTTTCAACTCAAGTTAGTGCTAGAGGATTCTAGTGACCTTAATTCATATCCAAATTCATTTCAACCTTAAATAATTTCCCTTTACACATATGGACAATTTAAGAATCACCCGGTACGATCTTATTCACAAATGAAGAATTGTTCGAGTCTTAACTTAGAAATTTTTGGGGTGTTACAACTGACTCTATGTATGGAAGCCTCTACAACTAATGAGCTTCTGGGAAATGTCCCAAACAAACTAAAAAAAATGCTCACAAACTAAAAGTAAGCCAAATAAATGAAACATGAAGAAACACCCTCGAACTATGAGGAATCACCACTGATGTTGCTAAGTATGGGCTGGAAATCATTCCAAGCATCATCTGCATGTTGAGCGCCTAAACCTACATCATAAAACGATGTAGCACAAAGTATGTGTCAGTACTTTGAATTTACTAAGCACACATGATATAGATACTAAGCTAAACAAAATAAATTGAGTAATATAGACTAAATAATATTGACTGCACATGGAAATAGGTTGTACTGAAGTACACCTAAAAACTGAGCTAGATGCAATGACCAAGTACTAATAATAAAGTTGACAAGTTGAACTGAATACTGAAGTAAATGTTGGTCACATGGTCAATGCAACAAGAGTATGACTATGGGAGCTACTATTAAGCGACATAAACCACGTCAGCTAAACGTGGAGTTCAATGTATACGCCCAATCAAGAAGACTTAATATACCTTGTCAGGGGTATAAAGGATTGACTGTGGCATGATCACTAAAAACTAATGCCCAACATAGGGCACTTCTAGACCTACATTAGCACATAGTTCCGAGATTTTGAGGATACGCTGAAACCTAGTCTAACTTGGTGCTATGTCTACTCCCAACTTAATGTAAAGCTAAAATGCAACTAAAGTACTGAGTAGCTCAAAATATGGACATATTATCTGAGAATGAAATATAAATATACTGAAAGATATGGCATTTGAGTTCTAAAGCATGATTTTCTGACTAACCTTCCTAGAAAGTATTGTTCATGAGTACTGATAGTTAATACAATCTAAGGTTCTGAATTCTATTCATAGAACTAAGTAACTATTCCAAGAGAAATGTTATTTATATCGTGGAAACTAAAGTAGCTAAAGTTCCAAAAATTCACCAAGGTTTTGGAAACCCTACGTAACACCTTGGAATCAAGACAGCTAGGAAAAGGGCCAAGTAGGAATTCAGTAGTCCAAAACAAGGGCTTGGGACCCTCTTCGAAGCTCATGACGGGCCGTGAAGGGGACCACGACTCATGGTGGTGCTTGTGAAGTGCTTCCAGAACTTGACCAAGATGGGTTCCCCTCCCACAAGACCTATCAAAGAACATTCGCCCACCTCAAATGAACCTATCAGAGACCTACACCACCTACCATAACGGGCCTTAAATAGAACCATACCAATACTTGAGTGCTAGCTATTGTTATACGCAAACTCAATCAAAGGCAAATGGTCATCCCAATTACCATTGAAGTCAATTACACATGCTTTCAACATATCTTCCAAAGTTTGGATTGTACAGTTCGCTTGCCCATCAAATCGTGGGTGAAAGACTGTACTAAGCTTAACACGAGTACCAAGACACTTTTGGAAAGATTTCCAAAACTTAGAAGTGAATTGGGTACAACGATCGGAGATAATGGATAAGGGCACTCAATGCAACCTCACCATTGCTTTCAAATACAGCTTGGCATAGTCCTCCGCCGAATAAGAAACCTTAACTGGAATGAAATGAGCCCATTTCGTCATTTGATCTACAATAACTTAAATCAAGTCATGTTGTCACCGGGTGCGAGGTGAACCCACAATGAAGTTCATGTTCAAATCTTCCTACTTCCAATTAGGAATGTTAATATCTTGGGACAAACCTCTTGGCTTTTGATGATCAACTTTCACTAGTTAAAAATTAGGACACTTAGCTACAAATTTCGCAATATGGTTCTTCATCCCATGTTACCAATATACCTCCCACAAGTCATGGTATATCATGGTGGCTCCCGAGTGAATGGGATATCATGAACCATAGGCTTCTGATAAGATATGTTCTCTCAAGTCATCTACATTTGGAACATACAAACAATGTTGATATCGATTTACACAATCTCCCCGTTTGGAGAAAGACTCTACAGACCTTTTAAGCATTGGTTCCTTCAATTCAACCAAGGTTGGATCAAGACCTTGCTTAGCCTTAAAATTAGTGACAAAATATGATTCTGAATCATTGTGAACCATAACACCACCTTTGGTAGATTCAACTAACCAAACACCCAATTGGGAAAATCTATGAACATCTCGAACAAACCTTTTCTAATTATCTTCAACGTGAGCAACACTACCCATCGATAATTGACTAAGAGCATCTGCCACCACATTCTCCTTACCGGGGTGATAGAGAACACTCACGTTATAGTCTTTCAATAATTCAAACCATATCCTTTGGCGAAGATTTAGATCCTTCTGGTTAAACAAATATTGCATACTCTTGTGGTCGGTAAATACATCCACATTAACACCATACAAATAATGCCTCCAAATTATTAAGGAAAACACAACTACTGCTAGTTCAAGGTCATGGGTCGGACAATTCTTTTCATGAATCTTAAGTTTCGTTGAAGCTTAAGAAATGACTTTCCTATTTTTCATAAGGACTCATCCTAACCTAATTCTCGAGGTATTACAACAAACGACAAAACCATTTGTCTTTTTTGGTGATGTCAACGCCGGAGTGGAAGTAAGTCTATCTTTCAATTCTTGAAAACTGTTTTCACACACTTCGAACCATATGAACATGACCTTCTTTTGAGTCAATACCGTCAATGGAGAAGCAACCGAAGAAAATCGTTCAACAAACCTTCTATAGTAACAGGCCAAACCCAAGAAATTCCTAATATCCAAAGGGGGTTATAAGTCTATGCCAACATTTGACCACATCCGTCTTCTTAGGTTCTACCTCAATTCCCTCACTGGAGACAATATGCCCAACAAAAGCCACATACCTTAGCCAAAACTCACATTTACTAAACTTTTCAAAGAGTTGTTCGTCCTTGAGGACTTGCAACACAATCCTCAAGTGATTGGCATGCTCGTCATCACTCCTTGAATAGACCAAAATATCATCAATGAATACAATCACAAATATATCAAGGTATTTTCTAACCACCCTATTCATCAATACCATAAATGTCGCTGGAGCATTAGTAAAACCAAATGGCATTACCAAAAACTCATATGTCTTTGGAATGTCATCTTTTTTTACCCTCAATTTGTGATAACTCGACGGGAGGTCAATCTTAGAGAAGTAGCTTGCTCCTTGAAGTTGGTAAAAAAAAATGGTCTATTCTTGGAAGAGGATACTTATTCTTAATGCTAACCTTTTTCAACTTCTTGTAGTCAATACACATACGGAGCAAACCATCTTTCTTTCTAACAAACAAAACTGGAGCACCCCATGGAGAGATACTTGGTTGAATGAAACCCTTATCCAACAAATCTTTCAATTTATCCTTTAATTCTATTAGTTCTGCCGCAGACATACGATAAGGAAGAATAAAGATAGTGTAACGACCCGAAAAATGATAGGTTGAACTAGAGACTTGATGTTTGGGTTAGTGTGACTTTAGGAGGATGTGTAGACTGTTTTAGAACTTATTTGAGCAAGGAAGAAGCCTAGGGTGCAAGAAAGGACCTAGACTAGCAAGATAGGGTGAAAGAATTCTTGTTCTTTCGTGGGCCTTTTGGCGATGGGGTTGTTTGGTCGCACAATGGGATGGGCGAGTCACCCAATGACCCCCCCACTTCGCCTAGTGGACTGCCCACATAGTTAGCCTACTGGAAAATTGGGCTCACCAAGTGTGCATTTGCCGAATTGCCTAGTGCACTTGGTGAGCCCAAGTGTCCAATGGGTGAACTAAAACGGGCAAGGGCTGAAATTTTAAGTTAAAACTTTGAGAGTCCTTAGCTCTTTTCCAAAATTAACCCTACACTATTCCATTCTTTTCCTAGCAACTATATAACATTTTCAAGACCTAAATTCCTTTCAATTAAGTCATTCCAAACAGAATCAAAAGAAAGTCTTCCTCTCTCTATAGTTCTCTCTCTAGCTCAGGGAAGAAGAAGAAGAGGTGAAAGCTAGGGTTTGGTGATTTCAAGGTGGTTCTTCCTCACATTCTTGGAGAATCTTAGTAAAGGTATGGCGGTCTTGATCCTTGTCTAATTTTCCATTCAAGGAGCCAAATCCAAAGTGATTTCAATGTATGAAAAATCTAGGGTTTTACTCAATCTCATGGGTTCTGTTACCAAACGATTTCAAATGGTGTCTAATGGCATATATTCATTGGGTTGATGTTTAATTGATGTTTTATGATTAAAATACTCCATGAACCCATGATTTTCCTTCAACTCCTAAAATGTACTTTTATGAAGTGGGTTTTGATGATTATGAAGGTTTATGAATGAAACTTGTCTAAAATGCTTTGGGATATTGATTTGCACTATTATGTATGTTTTGTTTATATTAAATTGAAGGTTTCTTTATGACTTGCGAGCATTACCTTGAAAGGGCAAGTTATGGTTATATTACTTGTGAAATAGAATTCTGTGTGAATTGTTGATCCACTTGAAAGGTGGAGGTGTTTACTTACTATGTATATTGTGATCATGTCCTTGAAGGCATAATTTGAAGAATTGAAGTATTATCATGATGTTGTTTATATGAAGGTGACGTGAAGCTTGTGTGTGATCTAAATGAATGAAAGATGATCATGTTTAAAAGCTAATTGTGTTAGCGTTGAATATATCTCACTATTAACACTTGTGAATGATGGTAATTATGTGAAAGGATATTCTCACATACACACACACATGAATGAATGAATGAATGAAGTTAATGATAATGTTAATGAATGTTGAGTCTATTGAAAGGCTATTCTCAATTGTACTCTAATGAATGAAATGACTTGTTGTGAAAGGACTTTCTCACAATAAGGGGATTCTTAGGTGAAAGGCTATTCTCATCTTTGAATCTATGAGCTTTCCAATGAATGTTGGGTTGGGATGGATGCCCTCACGTGAGTTGAGGTGGGGTATCTAGTAGAAATCCCTACCCCTTTTTAATGAATATTGGGTTTGAGATGGATGAACTCACGTGAGTTGAGGCGGGGTATCTAGTAACAATCTCTTGTCCCATAACGAACGAATGAAATGAATGTCAAGTACTTCATGGGGAATAATACCAAGCACCGAGTGGATTTTAAATGTGATGGATGCCCTCACGTGAGTTGAGGCAGGGTTTCTAGTAACAATCTCTTGAGACGGATGCCCTCACGTGAGTTGAGGTGAGGTATCTAGTAGCAATCTACCTATCCCATAACTATGTGCCCAGATAGGTCTAGCTAGTGAATCCACTTAAGGCTAAACAAACGATGGTCCTACCTTAGGCAAGTAGGAATCCCTTTATCCAGTGAGGGTGACACTGGGATTCCATGTCAAGCTCACATGGTCTATGTCAGTTAAGGCTTACCCCTACAAAGAATGTTGATGAACCATGGCTTCTTAAGGATGTACTACTTAGTGTAGGTGGTGGAATGGGACGCCATCTATGCATTGCACAATTAGGCATTTGAGAGAGGTCACGGTGTGTTCCTCATGATGTTAATGAATGAATGGGCTCTGGTGATGATGTGTTAATAAAGAATGTTGAGCTAGTGTCTAAATGCTTGAAAGACCTCTAAATGCTTAAATGTAAAGATGCATGCTATACTTGGATTATATTATGAGTTACTTCCTTGTCATGTCTTATTGTATATGTATGTGCCTTGTCTATGGCTACTTCAAAGGGGTACATAGTGTGAGTAGTAGTATGGGATGCTGCTTGCACATTGCACAAGTATGACTTAGGGTTGTCTTAGATGTTGGTCCTAATGTGATTCATGTAAGGTTTATTTCTCTTGAATGCTTTATTATGTAAAGGTTCTTATCTATTGTAGCCTTGATGAATACCTAGGTATGGTATGAAGAGGTAGTATGGGCTGACACTTTATGTCTTACTTAGGTGTATCTTAGAGTAACTTTAGATAGGGGTCCTAAGATGATGAAATGACCCACTTGATGAATATGTTTAGATGTTGTATGTTGGTACTAGTTGAGCATGATTACTTGTATATGAAGCATGATAAATGGTAAGTTCACCTTTGGTGGTCTTAAGGTGGTACCTTAGTGTGGGTGGTGGTATGAGACGCTACCAATACATTGCACAAGGTATAACCGGAGGGTTACTTATGGTGGAGGCTCAAGATAAAGGTAAAGGGTTGTATGTGATTTTTGTTCAAATGTGAATTATGTGACTTTGTATATTGGTTGTGACTTATATTATGCCTCTTGTATCAATGTTCATGAAGTTTTACAAAAATGGCATAGAAGCATGATTCTTAAACAAATGTCCTTCTGAGCATGTTTTTGCATGGTCATCATACTTAGTATATCTAATGTGCTAACCCCATTCTTTTCCCTTTTTACCAAAGTGTAGGCTTTGGAGATGTTGGTTTTCTATGCTTGAAGGATAAGTTTCTAAGGGGCTTGGAAATTAAGACTTGGTGAGTCCTCATAGTTTCGAGAGAAAAATCCACCATGTTCCTTTTATGTATTTAGTTTTGTTAAAGCTTTTGTATGGGCTTAGTCCCAATGTTGTATTCAAAGTATTAGATGGTTTGAGACAAAGTCTAGAAAGTCTTCCGCTTGCTTTTAAATGAAAATGTCTTCGATTGTAAAAGAAAGTTTTTAATTCTTCTCTATTTTCCTATGTTCGTATGTTCAAGAATGCTATGAGGCTTGTATAAGACCCTTTTGAGGTCGAGTACGTCGTGTTACGACTAGGGGGTGCTCCCGGGTCGTGACAGATGGTTACGTATCAAAAAGAGGTCAACACCGAAGTCTATTTCCCTTTCGGGAGTAATACCAGGTAGATCATCTGGAAACACTTTCGCAAACTCATTAACAATGGGGACCAACTCAAGAGTATGGGTCTTAGAATCTATATCAGTCACCCTAACAAAATGGTAAATACAACCCTCAGAAATCATCTTTCTAGCTTTAAAACAAGAGATAAACTTACCCTTAGGCATATAATTTCCCCCTTTTGACTCTAGGACAGGTTCATTTGGAAACTGAAACTTGACTAAACGGGTTCAATTAATAGAAGCATAAAATGCATGCTACCAGTCGATACCAAGATAATATCAAAATATAGCATATCCCGCTCTACAAGGTCAAAATGAGTGACTTTATGGGACAAGGTGATGGGACACTTCCTATAGACCCTTTTAGCCTTAAAAGAATCACCAACATGAGTAGAGACCGAAAAAGGATCTAACGACGCATATGGGAGAATATCAAAACTCATAGAAAAATATGGTGTCACAGAAGACAAGGTAGAACTGGGGTCAAGTAACGCATAAACATCAACTTGAAAAACTTTCAACATACTGGTAACTACATCGGGAGAACCCTCTTGCTCATGACGAGTCTGAAGTGCATAAAACCTGTTTTGCTTTTGATTTCCACTAGGACCTGATAAAGGATTAGTTTGAACACTTCGACGATTATTTCCCTCATTCTTCGAAATGGAGGACAATGTCTTATCTTGTGATCCATCCTGCCACAACCAAAGCAAGCATTAGAACTGGCTATACTATCTTTGTTGAACTTAAAAGGAGCATTGGAGGAACCTTGATCGGAAAACCATTGTCAAAACCTAGAACGACCATGCCCACCGGACTTTGAATCTCAAAAATTAACATAAGCGGTCTATACCCTCTTTTCCTCCCTAGACTTTTCCTTAAGTTTTTCCTCTTTGATTTGTTGAGCATGAACCATGAGACGAGAAATATCCATATCATTGACAAGCATAGCGGTAGGACATTCCTTAACCACTATCTCAGACACACCCGAAACAAACTTACTCATCCTTGCCCTAGGATCGGCAATAACAGTAGGAGCATACCTAGACAATTGTATGAAATTCAAAGCATATTCCTTCACACTTATATTTTCTTGACGAAGGTTGATGAATTCAAGCACATTTGCCTCCCTCATCTCATGGGGAAAGAATCTATCAAGAAAAGCAACTTTATAATTTTCCCAATCAATAGGACTCACATCTTCCTCTCTCCCTTCTTTACATTGGTTGAACCATACTTGACAAATGGTTCAAATTTGACAAAAGTCCTTGCCGATGTTAGAAGAAGAGATATTGAGTTTGATGTTGATGATTGGGTCTATTTCAAAAGTTCATCAGAAAGAAAGGGAAACTTAGTCCCCGTTATGTGTGTCCATATCAGAGTTTGAGATGGATTTGCAAGGTTTCTTATGAGCTTAATTTTCCTAATGACTTGACATCGGTGCATCCCATTTTCCACGTCTCCTTGTTGAAGAAATGTGTTGGAGATTCAACATCAATAGTTCCCTTAAAAGATTTAGGAATCGATGAGAATCTTTCTTATGAGGAAATTTTAGTTGAGATTGTTGACCGACAAGTTAAGAGGTCGAGAAATTAAGAAGTTGCTTCAGTGAAAGTTCTTTGGAGGAATCAGTTAGTTGAGGGTGCTACTTGGAAGCTCGAAGCCGATGTGTTGTCCCGTTATCCTCATCTCTTTCCCTCCATCCCTACTCAAGCTTTAGGTATTTAGTTCCTCATGGTTTACCCTTTTGGTGTAATGCGTCTTAGGTATTCCCATTATTTCGTCATGATGCATGATTCATGAAAAGCTTAAGTTTTCACAAAATGAACTTACATGATTTATTCCTACATGTTTACGTGCATTTGAGTATGAGGTGCATATAAACAATTATACGATGTTTTCAACATGTTTTTTTAGCTTGGAGTGGATTTTCCTCCTCGGATATGTGCATTTATGTAATTGCATGCATGTTTGGCTGTAAGATTAAGTTTTTACCTTCCTTATGATGTCTTAAATCTCATTCAAGGATGAATATTCCCAAGGGGGAGATAATGTAACAACTCGAAATCAAGAGGGATACGAAAGGGGCCAAGCAAGAACTCACCAGCCCTAAACTAGGCCATGGAACCTCCACGGAGCCCTTGACAGGCTGAGAAGGGGACCACTGCTTATGGTGGTGCTCGTGAAGAGCTTTCATAACCTGACCAAGATGGGTTCCCCTCTCACGAACCCTGAGATGGCTCGCGGAGAGCATCACGGACCGTTAAGGTCATCGTGAGAAGGGTCAGGACCATAGGGGTTCTCCCCTAGTCACTGTTCAAGGACCATGACTACCACAACGGCTCGTGGAGTCCTTGATGGGCCATGAAGGCCACCTTAGTAGTGGTTGCATCAATTTTAAGTCAGGGCCTTTTTGGTCTTTTCCTAATTATTCTATCCTAATACTATGTCATTTTAACCTTACCTAGAAGTCTTATATAAGTGTTTTCAACCCCAAATTTCACCAATAGAAATCATTCTCTCAAATTCCTAAAAGAAGAACAAGTCTTCCTCTCAAAATATTTCTCTCTCTAGAATGTTTGAAGAAGAAGGGATCAACCTAGGGTTTCGAGTCAAGTCTCTAATTCCTCCATTGAAGTCAATCTTTTTTCCATTGAGGTCTGATAGTTTTCATCCATGGAACCCTTCTCTCCATAAAGTTCCAAAATTCTCCAATTTATAAAGATAGAATTCCTCAATTGAGTTAGGGTTTTCTTCCATGTCATGGGTTCCTTTAAATGTTGATTTACTTAATTGATTTATGAACTTTTATGCATGACTTGATATAATTTCAATATTTTAAGATGAATCCCCATGAACCCATGTCTAGCCCATGTTTTCTTCATATATATAATTGAATGTGGGTTGAACTATGAATGGAGAATTATAGAATTATGCATGTTCTCGTGAATTTAATGTAATTATTTTGATGATGCTTTTAGAGTGAAGTATCAATGATGTTGTTGTTGTGGTGTTGCTGAAAGGATTTTCCACATACACATGAAAGTGTGATTATGAAAGAATAATCTTAGATAAAAAGGGTTCTTAAGGTTGAACAACTTTCTCACCTAAAATTAACCAATGTTAAGGAGCTATTCTAATGTTGAGGCACGAGGTGATACCCATGCTCTCTATTGAAATATAAGAGGCGAATACTCATGTCACATGATGTAAGAACAAAAGGCGACTGCCCATGTCCCTTAGAGATAATATGAATATGAGTAAGAACTATTTTGTGGAAGTTAAAGCTTAGTACCGAGTAGACAGTGTAGATTACCCGTGTCCCATAAACTATGTGCCAACATAGGATTGTGTAGATAGCAATTAGCTAATAGATCCACATAAGCTAGAAGCTCATTGTCCTTACCTCTACAAGTGGGACAACCTTTTTCAGTGTGGGAGACACCGGATTCCATGTTAATAGCTCACATGGTCTTATATGTCAGTTAAGGTTACTTTCCACAACCAAGCTATGATAAACCTAGGTTACTTTAAGGATGTATCGCATACATGTTTAAGATGATGAATTTGTGCATTGACCATGTTTTATGACTCATGTTTTCTAATTCTTTATCTAATGTTCTATATTGGTCATTGTATCTCATGAAGGGATCTATTTTAAGTAGATTTTCAAATGTTTTATGCTTGGATATCATACTTGGTACATGTTTGTACTAACGCATACTTTTCCCTACATTTTCTTCAAATGTAGGGTACAACCTTAAGATTTGCATTTTCGTGACTAGGAATCTCATATAGAAGATTGAAGTGTTTTTGAGTCCTCATATTTCGAGGACCGAGCTTGATTTCACTTTTGTCCTAACATTCAATTTTGGAAGTTGATGTATGGGCTACAACCCAATAAACTCTTATGTACTAGATGGCTTTGAAATGATGTTTAGATTTATATTTTGCTTTATAAAGCTAATATATGTTGAAACTGTCTTTTTAATCTCTTTATTCTATTATCTTGTATGATGAAAGCTAAGTGGCTTGTATGGGGCCTCTCGGGGTCTTATACGCCATGTTACACCTAGGGGCTACCTTGGGTCGTGATACCCTAGTTTGAACAATTTTTGAGAAATTGAAGAACTGGATGAATTCTAGGGACCTAATAAGTTACAGGAACCCACTCGTGAAATTCCACATAACTGGCGACGAAAACAAAGGAGAAATCCTTTAGATTTCAGGTATGAACTTGAAGAAGACCTCTTCTTGTTCTTGGAAAAGTTATCGCCTCTTTTCTTTTTGTTCGAAATTAGATGATTTTAAGAGAATGAGGGTTCTGGATATACTAAATTAATAGCATTAGACTGAGCAAATGATGTAGTTTAAGCATCAACCGGCGTAGTTTAAGTGTTAACCTCATAGGTGAAAAAACCAAAACTACCTTAACTTAAAAGCTGACAGACCTCTTTCACGGGCCCAATCATGGACAGTGTTAGTCACCAAGGGTCGTACGGGCAACTGTCAATCCTCACAAAAGTTGGGGTGTTACTGGATCATTTTTCACGGGCCACTTAACGGCACGTGTGGCTTTCCATGGACCGTCTAGTGGTCTATGGTTCCTCACAAGGACGCCAACCTGACAACCCGTGTAGGGGTCCATGGTCCCCCTTATTTTTGTTGAGTGTGAACCACGATGAGGGTGACAGGCCGTGGTTCTATTCACGGCCCGTGGACCCCTCTGTAATCCACCATCTTTTCTCTTGTTCAGTCATAGTTAGATTTATGAGGTGTTATAATACCTCCCCCTTGAGATTATTCATCCTTGAATGAAGACTAAACAAGCTGAGAATGAAGGGAAAGGTTGAAATTTCTACGAGTTGGGTACTAGAACGATATCTATCTCGACTGAGTTCCATGAACATGCAAATATGTTGAAATGCACGGGTAGCTGAGGGAACAAGAAACCAAGACTGAATTATACAGGAGTAAACTGAGAAACTAGAGAGGAACTATTGCCTCAAGGTGAAATTGAATCGAAAGGAAAGAGATTAGGATACTTAGCCATCATGGCTACTTCTTCTTCCCAAGTAGCTTCTTCTACGGACTGATTCCTCCATAAAACCTGTACTAAAGCGACTTTCTTATTTCTCAACCTTCAAATTTGACGGTCAAGAATCTCAACTGGAATCTCCTCAAACGTGAGGCTATCATTAACATCCACACATTCTGAAGGTACTATTGATGTCGAATTACCCACACACTTCTTCAACAATGAAATATGAAAGACTTGATGAACCGATGCTAATTCTTTTTGAAGCTCTAACTCATAATCTACATTACTAACCCTTTTCAGGATTTTGTAAGGACCTACATACCTGGGACTAAATATCCCTTTCTTGTCAAATCCCATCACCCCTTTCATGGGTGACACTTTTAGGAAAACCTAATCATCGATTTCAAACTTTATGTCTCTTCTCCTCACATTTGCATACGATTTCTCAATACTCTAAGTTATCTTTAGTCTATCTATGATGAGCTGAACTTTCTCCATAGTCTCATGCTCCTAATCTAGCCCAATCAACACTACTTTATTTACTTCGAACCAACCAACCACAGACCTACATCGACGCTCATATAGTGCCTCATAAGGGGCAATCTAAATACTTGAATGAAAGTTGTTATTATAGGCAAACTGTATGAGAGGTAGGTTATCATCCCTACTTGTCATACGCCAACCCAAGGTGAGGCAGGCAAGTACCATATGAACACATGCAAACAAGTGACCTATGA
>JAJOOF010023127.1:0-18182 GCA_029582545.1 Solanum lignicaule | reverse complement strand
TATATATATATATATATATATATATTGTATTGGTATCATTAAGTAAAATGATACACGAAGTGATTAAATATCATATTTTGGACACCCTTGATAGAATAAGGTGTTGTAGTCCAGTGGTTTCAGATGCCTTAAAGATTCCTAAGTGCTCATGTGTTCGAATCTCACTAACAATAATTTTCCCCCTTTTTTTGGACACCCTTCGTAAAATTCCTAACTCCACCATTGCATATGACCACCTAGCTACTAGAATAAGGATTTTGCAGCAATCATTTAACAATAATAATAAATGTGAATATCTATAAGCAACGCGTTATATAAATATTACTCCCTCTTTTCATCTTTACTTGTCCACTATACTATTTTAGAATGTCCAATTTATAAAATCAATGAATAATTTATCATTTTGTATCTATTTTATCCTTGTTGTTTTATCTAAAATAAGAGAAACAACAGGTTTTTAGAGTCGCCACTTAATTTTTACAGAAAAAATTAAGAAAACTGATTTTTCAAAAGATTAAAATAGAAATCTAATGAAAATATTAAAGTGGGTTCGGGGTTCATATTAGCATTTCGGAAAGGGTTTGAAAGCATCCGAAATGTCCGCTAACACACGGTTATCCAATAATTAACTATTCGGCTAGATATTTAAAGAATATGCATACTTGACTAAGTTGCGAAAATAAACAATTTTAAAACTTGAAATTATTTTTAAGGAAAAGAGAAATAGTATAAGAAATTATTTAAGTGACTAATTTCAAAGTAATTGAAGTAAGAAAAATAAACATTTATCCAAATTTTAGGAAAAATATAAGTAGTCAAAATGGTAATCTTTTGGGGAATTGATTTTAGGGAAAAAAACCTTGAAACTAAATAAACACACTAGCATGCAAAGTCAATTAAATAACAGATGAGAGAAGATGTGGGCCCAAGTCCAGATTCTATCCGCCTAGGCCGGTATTTGGGTCTAATCCTATTTTTTGATCCTTTGGCCCAACACTTGGTACCTGTCCTAAAAATCTGATTTTTATTGGGCCTTAGGCCCAATTCCACCTGTCCTAATCTAATCATAGAAAGCTGAGTTTCTTTGGGGCTTTGGCCCGTTCTGCTTCAATACACAACATATACACTTAGTGTATATTGCTGTATATTCTTGGTATATCAACTCCAAATCTTGTACGTCAATCTTTGGAGGACCTGCTCTTCAACTTTCGAGGGTCGGCTGACTCAAATAAAAGAATTGGGCCTCCATGGCCCAATAGGAAAATGGAAGGATAGAGTCCATGAGGACCCGAGGCATATTTGACATGCAAAACGAAGTAAGGGAAAGAAGTTAATATATAATCCAACCAACATAAATGCAGAAGGGATAAATTACTTCACTGAAAATGCACATTAACTCAAGAGTGCGTAAATTAACACATAATTAGCTCATACAGAGAGACATTTAAATATAACAACTTTAAAGGAGCAATTAAGAGGGTCCAGTAGTCACTTAGTCACTAAAAATTAATGAACTACTATGCTAACTAATAATACATATATGAAAGGCAGAATCATGCCATGAAAACAAGAAATAAAATTTAGTATCTGATAATAATATTTTAAGGATGATTACCCAATCACAAAAATAACAAGAACCAAAGGGCATTGCAACTTTAACACCTCAAGCAAAAGAAACTAAATAAAATTATAGCGACACAAATGACAGATTTCACGAACATAGGAGAAAACAAATTTACTGGAAATTGCATAGACTAAATTGTGTGAACAACATATAACATACTTTTCAAAGCATTAAAGATGAACAAGAAACCATAGTCAACAATTTTGATTGCATTATCAGAGTGCTGAATCTAGAAATTACTCTAAGGCGCAGTGAACTTGAAATCAACATGAGTGGGCAGTAAACTAGAGTTTCGAACAAATAACACGAGCAAATGAACCAAAGAGAATGTTAACAGAACATGTAGATATCAACACGGTGGTTCTTAATAAAGAATGCAAAATCGAGCAGTAGAATAAAGACATATTATAGTACTACACAACATATGACACTAATGGTGAATATTATTACTCATTCAAAGCATTGCCCAGCAAACTCTTGCAATTAACATATTTGTTGACACTCAATTTTGACCTTCCACAATATAAATTAATCATCAAGCTTCTTCAATTTCTAACGATTTAAAATAATTAGTTTTATAATTCAGAAATAAAATAAAATAAACATAGTTTGCAAGTTATTTTAAATAGTTTTGTCACTTTTTAATATATATATATATATATATATATATATGTTTTATATAGTTATGTATATAATTAATGCATTTTATGAGTATTCAAAAATCATCTCGAAAAGATTTTATATTTTAAATACTTTATCAGTAAGGGTCATAATTTTGAATTAATGAATTTTATGAAATTCAAAATACTTTCAAGTTATTTTTAGAGTAATTTTATCATTTTTAATAATTTTAAATAATAAATATGTATATTTTACAATCACGTTATTTTATAAATATTTGAAAATCATCACAAAGATTTTACATTTTTAGTTAATTATTTTATTAGTTTACTTTAAGTTATTGTTATAATTTCGAGTTAATTAGTTTGTAATTAATTATTTTATAATAGAAGTAATTATTATATTTCGTTAAGATTAAGAAGCTCGTTAATTAAATAATATTAATTCGTCTAAATTAAACTCAATATGTTTATCTCTTAAAAGATCTAACTCCTTTTCTTATTTGGGCCAACTTTCAGCAGCCCACTTTTGCATTTTCCAGCCCACTTCCTGCAGCCCAAAAAATAACAATACATTCAGCAACCCAAAACAATACCAAAGAAACCCATTTCAACAATACATGCAACATCGTACAACAATACAATTCCAAACGACCCCCACCCCTGCGTCTTCCTTTTCTTCTCCAGCAGTCCAGCAACGCGAACGATCCCAAAAATCGAAGCCTAGAAACGCTGCAAACCAGCGATTCCAACAGCACCAAACCGACCCCACCCCTTCAGGTTTCCTTCTTTTTCTTTGCTTGTGAAACCCAGCAAATAGTAGCCGACCGACCTGTTACGCATTCTTCTTCTTCAGACGTGAAATCAGCCCTGCGAGACCCATACCCTAGGCTCCTAAACGATCACATCTCACGTCCCCTTTCCCTCATTTTAAGGGATTTTCAAATCTTTTCTACTGTTGTCTTGAAAAGGGGCAGGAGGAATTCGAATTTCAAATTCGAAATTTCATCCGTTTTCCCCCGAATCAGTCCTAGTTTTCCTCTATATAAACAACCCCCTACCCATCGGTGTTAGGGGGGCAGAACATAAAGGAAGTTTTTTGGAGTTTGAGTTTTTGGGCAATAGTCATTTTACACTTATGAATTTCACATTTAGTCCTTTGATTCTAAATTCCGAAAAGGTAGCTGCTTAGGTTCTGCCCAGATTTCTTGTGTGTTGTTCGTATTAGAGTTTTTGTGGTAGAAGAATTGTCGCTAGCTCGCTTTCGCCTCAATTTGCTACCCTCAAAGGGGTAATATCTTCCTCCTATTTATTTTCTTTAGTTATGAAGAATGTCTAAATCTTTCTTTGTAAATGTCTATCTCTCTGTGCTTTGGTGCCTTCATATTTTATTTTCTTGAAATATGTTATACTGCATAATTTGTGGATTAGCTTTTGAGCATATTAAGGTCTCATCGATTTCGGTTTCTTATTAATAGATGTTTCGTATATTAGATCAAACCATCCTAAATTTTCTGTTTTAAATAATTTGTGTACCTCTGTATCGATTTCAGTTCCTCATACTAAAATTCTATTCTAATGTGATATTTGAATGTTGGCGATAGTATTATTCTAGAAATCTTTGAGCTTGAGTGATTGCTTTGTATATCAATGACTTGGCTTAATATATTTGAGTATGTGTTAATATCTCATCTAAGTTATTTCTATCTTACTTTATCACCTATTTAGCTTCCGTTTAAATGAACAAAGGATACTTAGGACCTTTTGGTTTTGTCATTATGCAGTAAATTAGATCATCTGTTACTCTTTTAATGTCACTTTTTTTTTTAGTTTTTGCTTCAAAGCATATGGATAGCTTAGATTCTTCTTCATTAAGCTTAAGTTTTGGCTCCCCTTTATTCTGTTTGGTTTAAGTATTTCACTGCATATTGCTTCATGAGATTTAATAAGTGAGCTTTCTTCTTTGTTGAAAGTTTGGCTAATCACTTGGAATTTTCATAGTCCATTGGCTTTGTGTTCATTCATTGGTAGTAAATCTTTATAATCATTCTTTGTTTTACTTCTTTGTAACTTCATTTGAAAATGTTTAGATTTCACTAGTTGAGTTAAAGGGTCGTTGGATTGTTGAATATTTAAATGTGCATGACTACACATTAAGCCTCCCAAACTTTTCCTCTTGTTTGGTGCCTAACTCGGTACAATGAAATGCTCAAATTAAAAAATGCTACAAAAAGTTACTTTATTTTTGCTAAATATCTGTTCGCCCGATTCTTAGAAGTTTAGGGCAGTTTTCCAGTAGCTTCACTGAATCATTAATTATAATAAAGTAACTAGCAAATTTTTGTTTATTTTTGACTTGGAAAGTGTTTAATTGATTGTTGTTTGATTTATTGATTTGCTTATTTGTTTGATCAATTCAATACTAATATTACGTTTTCTTTTTGACATGTGAAATTCCATTCGAGTCCACTTCGGACCCCACTCTTGCATGTCCTTGAGTCGTTTCTAGTCATCCTTATATTTGCAATCAAAGAGAAGCTGGAACAGTTTTTTTTTTTGGAAAGCAAAAAAACAGGCTGATATACAGCCTATATACAACATTATACACTGATATACAGGTTCAATATAACAAATATGTGGCCAAAAATGAAGACACAGGTTGAAGGCGTCAAAGAAAAATGTATACAGTCGGTATATGTGTTGATATACAGGAAAAATGGCTGATATACACGCTAATATACACTAATATACATCAGGTGTATACAAAAATGAGTTTAGGAATAAACCCCAAAAAATTCCAGCGAAATTGGCCCAAAAGGAGGCACAAATTCAATTTCTCCCTTACTCTTTAATTATTTAATTGTGATAATTTATTTGTTATTTAACTCTAACTTTATAATTGTTAATTAACTTAATAAATTCCCCAAAAGACGAACTATTTCTCTGTGTTGTTTTGTTTTTAACAAATCTCATTTTTATCAACTCTTGTATTTTCATTTATAATCTTTAGTCAAAACTTTTTTTTATCCTTCTCGAAATGTAAATTGAACCTCGAACCCTCTTTGGTATTTTCAAATGATTTTTACTATTTAAATCTTTGAAAATTTTAAGTTTTCTTAATTTCTTTAAAAAATTAAGTGACGACTATTTTCTAAGTATTTTTTTCAAATTGTTTTATACTTAGAACATTTCAAAAAAGTGATTTTTCTAAAGATGGGAAAATTACGGCGCCAACAATATTTATCACACGAATCTTAGTATTTCTAGCCAAGACGAAGTTGGGCGGGAATATAGATAGAGGGACACATGTAGGAAGAAGCTGGTAGCGATCTTAAAGAAACAAGAACTCGAATAATTAATTTTCCAAAAACAATCCGATTTAGCCGAAGAAAGTATAGAGAAGATTGGACAAAGTGTTCAAGAGGACCAGTTACATATAGCAGGCAAAAAGTGAGGAAAAATAAACAAAAAGGCACCACTTATTTTAGATCATGTTTAGCGCATTCAAACAAAATCGCAAGCTACAAACAGGAACAAGAAATGAGAAATGAAAGAAATACAAAGCAAGTAGACATTTAAGCAAGCTAACTAATACTACTGGAAAGACATTCAATAATTGCAACTATGACAATGAAACGAAAACAACTCACAGTAAAGAAATTCAAGGAACTTAACAAAGGAAAACTATGAAATTTCAAACATATAAAAGAACGACAGTATTACCTTTTGCGGAGCAGCAAACAGGACGAAAAGAGCTGAATACCAAAACTTTCACACCACAGTAACGAGAACTCCGGCCGAAACCGGGGAACTCAGACGAAGGAACTTCGATGGACGCTTATATGAAACGGAAAGTCTAGAAATTTATGGCTATATGAATACTATTAGCTTTGGTTTCTTGCTTAGTCAATGCCACCTCATTCCAACATTTTTTCCAACCTCTAATACTGAAAAAGTAAAGAGTTTATATAGAGGGGAACTAGAGTTGATTTTGGGGGGAAAACAGATGAAAGAATTGGGTCTTTTCGAATTTGAAATTCAAATTTTCTCTTAAAGGATAAGGAATATGCCAGCTTGAATTTGTACATTTTCTCAATGGAAACTTGAAGGGAGCCGCTGATTTTGGAGCAAAGGACAAGGATGCAAGGAGATGGGGACACGTTATGATGAATGACGATTTCCAACATTCTTCATATGAACGGATAAGAAGGGCGAGGGAGAGGGACGCACTTCGGATCGATTTGTTGGGCTACGATGCTGGACTTGTTTTCGTTTCTGAGTTCGTCCCACGAGGAAGAAGACGCAAGTGGGTCGGGTATTGCGTTGGTATTGTTGTTGTTGTATTTTGTGGGCTGGGTCAATTGAATTGGCTGAAAAGAAATGGTGTTGGGCTTCTCTAATGGATCAGGTGGGCTGAAAGAATTGGGATGATGAAGTAAGAAAAAAGGGTTAGATTGGAAATTAGGAATGGCTACATGGATTTAGATTATAGCTAACTGGAATTAACAATTTAGTCAAATTGAGTTAATTAGCAAATTCGGCCAAATCTTAATCAATACAAATTCAAACAAGATTAGATAACGAGCTTCTTAAACTTAACGAAACGAAATAATTAACTTAATTATAAACTGAATAGTTTAGAATTATCACCATAATTAAAACTAAAGTAAATTAACAAAATAATTAACTAAAATGTAAATTTTTTAGATGACTTCAAAATATGCTAATTACATACGTAACTATATAAAAAAATATTTATTATTTACAATATTTTGAAAAAAGTGACTAAAATTCTTAAAATTAACTTGAAACATATTTGAATTTTATAAAGCTAATTATTTCAAATTGTTTGAAATTAAAGAAGCTCGATGATTAATTTATACAGTGAAGGTCCAAAATTGGGTGTCAACAACTATCCCTCGTTTGACTTGGATCGACGAAAGAAATCCGAGGCAAATGAAATTGACGAATCCAATTTTGACCGACCACATCTTCATCCTTTAGAAAAGGGATTTGGTACGGTCTTTAGGAATTATGATCGAACCCCAGAATTGGGTTTCGTACATATCTCAGGCTATATGACCATTCAGACCACTTGTAGTTCGATACGCTTGATTTGACGCACGATTATGAAAGAATTCAAAAGCTATCCCAATATCGGATTATGAAGAGAGCGGAATGTTCGAGAATATGATTTAAGAGAGAATGTTGGAATACAACCGAGTTTTCAACATTGATTCGGCCTACATATCCCTCAGCTTAGGGAATCAGGTTACTTGTAGTTTGACTCAATCGGTTGAAAAGAAAATCTATTATGTAAGATAACCTTTGGTTCTGAAAAAGTGACAAAGTAAGTCGAGTATGAAAATGAGGCTTGCAACCTCTTAGCCATGAATGCAGAGCTCTTTACATCCATAATTAAGAACTTACACGGACATAATTTCCAAAGCTCTTGGTGTATTGTCACTCAGATTAGAAAGTTGTCTCAGGTGAAAACGAAAATGTTTCGGATGCGAAACTGAAACCAATAAACCTAAAGAAAAACCCACATGCCTTCTGATAGGGGTGTGGTTTGATTGTGGTGGAAGTCGCTCATCAACTCGCGTCCTAAGAGTTTGATACTCCTCTTCGGACTATGTCCCAGTTCGCTGCTAAGAAAAAGTTCCACGTTGTGCTGCATCTTTGTTGATGTTGTCCGCACCTGTGGTTTGATTTGAGAATTTATCCTCTTGGATGCTCTCGATAAATACTGAAACAAACTTGTTAGTAGAAACTATAATTGAAAAGAGTGGTAGCATCTCTTACGATACTTTTCAGTTACCTTCTTGCACGTTTCTGTGGATATGCCAATGTCTTGGTGTTTTAAAATCACTATTTCTTTGAAAGATGTCATATAGGCATGTTCAGTATAAGTATGCACACTCAAAGTAAATAATTAGTAGACATAGTGCCGCTTTAGCTAGCGGCATTAGTCAAAATATGAAGAAAGATCATTCATATAACAAATAAGTATATTTTATGGATATGCATACACATCTTTTTTCAACTAGATGAGAAAATAAAGAAGTATTGAGAGTAAAATATAATGGATACCACTTTTGAACACTGTATGTTCATTACAACTCATGATTCGTTGAGGATTTGGAGATGACATTGTTGTTTTCTGCATGGCGCACTCCGATGATCTCTGCAACGAGCTAGATGGCTTGACAATAATCCAACTGTAACGAGGTGGATACTCGATAATATTCCAACTGTAACGAGGTGGATGACTCGATAATAGTCCAATTATAACGAGGTGGATGCTCGATAATATTCCAATATAGTTCAAAATAGGAACCTGAAAGGGACAAACAAATATACGAACCACTTATGGGGTGGATCGCCTAACAAAACTATATACTAAAGTCTTTGATCAACCAATCAAAACACATAATCCACTTATGGGGTGGATACCCAACAAATTTTGAAATCTTGACCCTGACATTGTCAAGAAAAACATATGCCTAAATTGCTACGTGCCAACTCATACTAAAAAAACTATATCGACGTATATGCACGCCGCGACTACGATTCTCTTTTTAAAATACGGAATTATCAAGGTGAATAGCTTAATTCTTTCACATGAAGATTAAAGTCACCCCCGTCTTCCTTGACAAACTCAACAAAATTTGAGTTTGTTGCTGACATCTTCAATTGTTATCGAAAACTTGTAACGGTTTGATAACTTTGACTATCATAAGGATATTGTGATCTCCAACATCTTTTTGATGTGATGGACTTGGTGATTTTCCCTTGCAACACTTCTAAGATAGTGTCACTTTTGATCATCTTCATATTTGATGTCAATTTCACATATGATCCTGACTTTACCAATATTATCACCTGCAAAGCTTGACACCAAACATTAGTATCAACGATGAAGTGAAGAATACAAGTAAAGATAAATCATTAGATTAAGTCATTTGGCTTATCAAGATTAGGTTATGATAAGCCTAATGGTGACTTTGATCTTGACTCGTTACTAGCGATCTTCCAACACGTTGTTTCTTAAAACTTTGAAAGAACCTATTAGCGTTTGTCTTCAGTATTCCTGCAAAATAAAAAGAAGTTGTTTATAAATCACTTGAGGCAACATAATGAAATGAAGATAAAATGAGATGAAAAGTTTTCTAAGTTCTATTCATGAGGCCACGATGGGTGTGAATGACGCCTTTTGTCACACTTGACAACTTTACGTTTCCATTTTTATGACTTCGATGTTCCTGCATCCAAAGAAAAATTCTTAGTTTGAAAGACTGATTTGTGTTGGTCTTGTCTCCATGCTCCTTCATGCAGTTAACTTGCACACTCGGTTGCTCTCCAAAATGTAGTCTTGGTGGAATTTTTGAGGACCTTCCTCAAAAATTCTGTCCTGGTCTAAAATATAGAGGAACTCATATAACTTCCTTTGTTAACCCATGGTTGCTAATTCTGGAATTTTGAGGTCCCTCCTCAAAACTCTGTCCCAGTTTGCTTCAATAATCACAAGTATAAGTTTATTAACAAATGACATTTTCGTGGAATTTTTGAGCTGATCTCAAAAATTCTGTCCCAGTTGCATATTTCAACATGATTTCAGACTTGATTCTCTAGCAAAGGTCATCTTGTGAAATTTTTGAGGTCCTCTAAAAAACCTATCAGTTGCATTTTGATATGAAGTCTTGACTTGTAGAAGAAGTCCATCTTCAATAAATTTTTGAGATCCTCTAAAAATTTTTGTCCCAGTTTCCATTACAAAAGAGATGAAAATCTTACGGGAAATATGATCGAGCCGTTGTGGCGCCTACGTATCCCGTTGCGGAAGGAATCAGGTCAAATGTAGTTCCCCCTCTCAAGGATTAAGAAAAATAGGAAATTTTGATAAGGAAACGACCGAGGCCGACATAGGCCACCTACGTATCTCATTTTGGAGAATTCAGGTCGAACGCAGTTCAAGTACATGAGGAAAATATTGAAAATATATGAATGGGTGATCGAAGACGATATAGACCACTTACCTATCTCATTCTTGGGAATTCAGGTAAGATGTAGTTCATTACAAGGAATGCGCGATAAAACAAAAAAAAAAGATAAAGTATGAATTTTCGAAAGAAAGATAACAATAACTACGTATGCAAAAATCTAGCCAATGCTGGGAATACTTCTTTTCAACCTTTGATGGCGAATATCTTCAAATGACTCTGTTCAGAAATGTCTTGTACTTACTCTTTAGCATCTAATAAGTTATCATTCGGGAAGGCTTAATTAATATTGATTAAATTGTTGTTGATCATGTTTTGAATTTTGTGCTTGAGGGTTGAACAATTCTCTGTGTCGTATACAACAACTCTTGAATGATAAGCACATCTATGGTCAGCCCTGTAAAATTTTCCCAAAGGATTGGTTGTTCTTCCTTCTATATGATGGAGCATACCCATTGCTTTCAACCTTTCATAAAGTTGAGTTTGAGATTCCCTTAGTGGTGTAAAAACTTTAGGAGCTTTCCTAAAGTTTGGACGAGGGAATCGATTCTGATTGACATTGTGGTGTCGATAATTCTTTTGTGGAGTAGACCGCATGTGGGTAGTCGTGACCATAGATACCTCTTCTTCTTTTCCTTTTGACATATTCCTATCACTGATTCGGGTAGCTTTGTCATTAGTTCGCAATGCAATAAGGTTTGTAACTTTTCCAGTCTTGAAACCATCTTCCAAAGCTTCTCCCACCTTGATGATCTCAACAATGTTTTGTCCCATCATGTACAACATTCTTTCATCGTACTCAGGCTTTTGAGTTCGAATAAACATTTCAGTGATTTCATGTTCAGACATAGGAGGTTGAACTCTTGCAACCTCTTTTCTCCAACGAAGAGCGTACTCTCGATAGTTTTCTATAGACTTCTGATTGATTTTCTCCAAATAGTAGCGATCAGGGGCAGCTTCTACGTTAGCGAGTGCATTCCAACTCGTCCATTGTTTTAATTCTTGCGATGTAAACCCTCTAGAGCTTCTCTATTTAGACTTCGACTGAAGAGGCGCATCTGTTGACACCTAATTTTGGACCTCCACAATATAAATTAATCTTTTCAAGTTTCTTCAATTTTAAACGATTTAAAATAATTAGTTTTATAAAATTTCAAAAAATAAATGATAATAATAATAATAGTAATAATGATAATATAGCTTGCAAGTTATTTTAACTAGTTTTGTCACATTTTATAATTGTTAGATAATATATATGTTTTACATAATTATGTATATAATTATTATATTTTATGATTATTCGAAAATGGTCTCAAAAAGATTTTAGTTTTAGTTAAATATTTGGTTAATTAGTTTAGTTATATAATAGTTTAAATTTTTTTTAGTTTATATTTGAGTTGATTATTTTATTTCGTTAAAATTAAGAAGCTCATAAATTAATTATATTAATTCATCCTATCTAAGATTTAGCCAAATTCACTAGTGAAATTCAATTTGGTGAAATCAATAATTCATTTGGCTATAGGACCAAATTTTGGGCCTTCATAAAATATTTTTTCACCAGCCCATTATTCTCCAATCACCCAATTTCCCAGCCCACCTTTTCCCCTTGACCCAGACCCATTTTCAATTGTTCACAAAAGACACACCAACATTTCTAATACATTACATACAGTAACAATACAATAGCAATTCCAAAACATTCCCAGCCCACACCAACATACGTACAGTAGACGCCCAAACCAGACGATCCCACCCCTGTACATCACGTTCTTCTTCTTCACGCGAACACTGAAATCCAACGAGCAAATTGCGCTGCAAACTTGGAAATTTCGTTCAACTACCCTACAGACCCATCACCCTCACGTCTCTTTTCCCCCTTTCAGAAAGGGATTTTCAAATCCCTTCCACTGTTGATCTCGAAAAGAAGCAAAGGAAAATTCAAATTTTTCTTCTCAAAATTCAAACGGATTTTTCCCTTAAATCATCCATCTTTCCCTATAAATAGTTCTCTCCTTCAGTGAAAAAGGGGACAGAGGTTAAGAAATTGGAATTTGAGGTCATATACGAGATATAACTTACAAAGAGGTCGATACTCGGATTTTAGCTTGACGATCATATTCGAAGTTCGTGGTGAGAATCGCTAATCAAGCTCGTCGCTCAATCGCTGCACCGAAACAGGTAACGTCTTCTTTTCTCTCTATAACTTAATCATGTTTTCTAGTTGTTATTATGCTAAAGCTGATAGCCCTTGTTCCTGTGTTGTTATGAATTTCAAATTATTGTTATTATTTACTTATTGAATTAGCTGCTGTTCCGAACTATTGAGATTCATGGTTTCAGTTATTCATTTTCTTGTTTGGACCTATGGATTGTTTTTTTGGCTAGCGTTTGGCTTAAATCAAAATGTTAAAATGTGTTTAAGTTTTGTTTTCCCTTATTTAAACATGATTGCCCTTAGCTCGCATAATTTCGTATCCATTTAAAATATCCAAGTTGATGTCTTGCTAATTTAATCTTTGAATGTAGTTTCATTAGATTGATTGACTGTTAAGTTATAGAAAATCTTAGTTGTCCCAGTTTTCAAAATGGAGAATACAAAGGTTATTGTATTGTCAACGTTTGAGTCTTGCAATCTGATTTCGTGGAATGTTTAGCCTTAATTTGTGCTGGTTGTTGTCTCTAGTTTAGCTGTAAAAATGTTCATCCCTTCAGCTTTGTGTATAATTTAGCTCGAGTAGTACTGTGTTCCTCTGTTGGAATTCCGTTTCTATTTATGTGATTAGGCGTTTCTTTATTTATAGAGTAGTTATGTTTGTAATACCTCTCCATTTAATCTAGTTAGTTGCTCTAATCTTAGTTTTCCGCTTAAGTGTTAATGTCGTAATATCTAATGTTTAGATACGTGTCATGTCAAAAACATAGCCTTGATGTTTGTCGATTAGCTTTATATCTATTTCATAACATGTATGCACCATCTCTATGATTACTTAGTCTACCTCTCTTGAATTTCAGCTCATCTTTACTGGTTTGCCGCTTATTCCCACTTGTATGACTGATTTTAAAAAAGCCATCCTACGATGCTCCTTTAATCGAATATCACAAAATGTTTGTTTCGGGTTTTGTGTGAAAACACCTAGTCTCTTTTGTAGTTGTTAAGTTTTAAAGCTTTAAACATGCTATGTTGTTTATTTTCGAACATTCACCTCTAGGTATATGTTTACTAACTCCTCCTCAAAATCTGCACCCTGTGATGTTATCTATTTATGTCTTATCTCGAAAGGTCCTTCGTAAAGCATAAAAAATTACTATGGCATACTTAAACGACTAACTTTATTGTGTAAATGAGTTGTGTTAGTAGCTAGAAGTTGCCATCTTGCTTCCGGTTGACTGTCCGCATAGTTGAGACATTGGTGTTAATTTTTTCTTTGGTAGCTGTTTGTTGAGGTTATCTATTTTGAGAATAGCAACAATCTCCGAGTAAAATAACATGATCCCTCTACTCCTTAAACGATTAAGTTGCTGCCCGCTCCCTTGTTATTAGATTTTTCCTTGGTTTCTCTAAGTCAAGTATGTGAATTTAATATTGATTAAAATCCAATAACATAAATTTGAGGCAAATTTGTTCTTCCTTTTCCAGTTGTGCTAATCCTTAATAGTTTTCTTTTTAATTGCCAGAGGACAATGATTTCCCTATCAGCATGCTCCTCCCATTTTAAGTTACATGTTGAGCATATCAGTTGCTTATTTATTTCTGTGTGTGACCTGCTCGTGTTACATTCATATATGATCCTCCCAAGCATAATATTTATGTGCATGTCTTGAAGTTCCTCTATTCTTAGTCCCTTGACAGCGTAGTGTTTAAATTCTATCTCCTATCCACGAATTAAATTCCTCCATGCTTAGTCCCTTAACAAAATTTGTTTTAGAACTAATATTTCATCTTCATGTATTAAGTTCTTACCATACCAAGTTGGATGTAGCACTAATTGGATCATAAGTTGTGTTTCCTCATTTCCTTTACTGTTGAGTTGTAGTATAGACACCATAAATATTTGTTTGTTAACATAAAACAATCCGAATTTTTATTCTTCCTAAGAAAATCATGGATGAATTGGTTTAACATTGACTTTGGGTTTAAAAGCTTTAACCACTTTAGTCTTTTTTTTTTTTACTAATGAAGTCAAGTCATTGGTTTTAGGCATTTGCTCTATCGTGTAAGTTTATTAAAAGAATTTGCCTTAGCTTCGCAAAAACAATAACAAATAAAAAGAATAATGAGTTTCCCTTCTTGTGACGCAATAAGATATAAAATAGGTGATCTTTGGTGGCTTAATATGTGATTTATTTGGGTTGAGCTTTAAGGCAGTGGCTTGCATAATATTTGAGCTTGTTTTCATTTTTTTAGTTTAATGGCATTTTTTTTTTCTTACTCCGTGAATAACCTTTTTTCCATGGAAATGTGTTCCATTCTCATATCTAATGTCACCCTCTAAAAATGTTATTTGAATGATAGAGTAGTTTATGTTTTAATTACTTGCCTCTAGTTATTTAAATTGCATTGAAAGAATGTTGGTTCTAACTTTCTTTATTTTTGTTTGTCACATATGACATCTACCCGAGTTCATTGTGGACTCTTTTTCCTGCCTCCTTTGCATTTCGAAATGAGCTAAAGGCCCAAGATTTTTTTTATCGAGTCAGCTACATCTCGTTCGAGTTGCTGGAAAGTTAAATTACAGGTCCCGGAAAGTAAAAAACGGGCAGTATACATATTGTATACAGAAGTATACACTCATTATACATCAATATACAGGTAAAAAATGTGGGAATACAGGGCTGAGGCGAAATATAGGCATTCGGAAGCAAGAGATACATGAAAAGAGCTAATATATATACTCATATACACTGATATACATCAGCTGTATACAAAAAACGGGTTTTGGTTAAACCCCAAAAAATACCAACGAAATTGGCCCAAAAGGGGGCCCGAATTAAATTTCTCCCTTACTCTTTAATTATTTAATTGTGATTATTTATTGTTTGTTGTTTAACTCTAACTTTATATTTGTAAATTAACTTAGTTGAATTCCCCAAAAGACGAACTATTTCTCTGTGTTGTATTTCTAACAAATCTCATTTTATCAACTCTTGTATTTTCATCTATAATCTTTAGTCAAAACTTTTTTTTTTTATTAGTTTAAAATAGATTTTTTCATAAACCAAAAAAAATGACTCAAATAAAAACCAACTAATTTAGTTTCGTAAAAATTCTAATTACTTGTCTCTAATTCAAAATATTTCAATTAAGGCCCCATTTTCTTAAAAAATAAAAATTGCTATTTGTTTAACTATTTTCTCAAAGTTAATCTAATAATGTTAATTATTATTATAAAATACATACTTAGTCGTTTTCTCAAAAAGGTTAGTCAATTAATAAAAAATGATTTTTATGCCTTAATTTATTATATTGATTTAAATTATTATTTCAAAGTGAATCAAATAAATTCTAACTAATCTAATTCTATTAATATTCTAATCACTTGTATTTTGAGTCAAATATTCCATTTTGGATCCCTTTCTCTAAAAAATAGAATAATATAAAATGCGTCATTCATTTAATTATTTTATCAAAGTTAATCAAATATTGTAAGTTATCATTTTTTATGTTAAATCATTATTTTCCTAAAAATAGTCAAAATATACTTTAGTCAAATCACAGGTCAACCGCATGTTAGCGGGCACTTCGAATGCTTAAATCCTTCTCGAAGTGTAAATTGAACCTCGAACTCTCTTTGGTATTTTCAAATGATTTTTTTCTGTTTAAATTTTTGAAATTTATAAGTTTTCTTAATTTCTTTAAAAAATTAAGTGGTGACTCTTTCTAAGTATTTCTCAAATTGTTTTATACTTAGAACATTTTAAAAAGTGATTTTTCTAAAGGTTAGTTAAATTACGACACAACAACATCAATAATTTTTCATTTTTGCCAACTCCCAAGAGTTGATCACAATAAGCTTTAAGATGTGCTAGAGGATTTCCAGTTCCATTAAAAGTGACGAACTTTGGTACTTTGAACCCTTCCAGAAGGTCCAAATTTGGATGAATGCATAAATTTTCGTAGTTCAACCCCATAACTTCTGAAGAGTAATCAAGTTCTCTTATCACTTTCGCAATCTCTTCCTTCATGATCTGCTTAGTCTTTTCCTCTTTGGCCCTCCTGTAACACCCCATAAATTTTTTTCTAACTAAGACTCGAACCGTTCTTCGTAGTGAGTGAGGTTTTTGCAAGGAATTAAAAATTTCTTAAGTATTAAGGTCAGGTCACTAGATGTAGCACATTGAGTTCTAAAAAGAACTAAATTGGAAATAGCAAAATCTGAAATTTTGCAAGTTAAGCTAACTATGAGTTTTAGGTCGACTTCAAATGACCATAACTCCCAGATCAAGAATATTTAGGTGTTCTACCAGATACCTTAGGTAAAACGTTTGAATTAGCTTTCCAACGCCACCGAGTTTGCTCAGTTTCGAGTTCGTATGAAGGAGATATGTCCATTCAAAGTTGGGCTGTCTAGATAAGGAAAGTCAAAACCGGATTTTAGAGGGGTATTTTGGTCTTTTCCTTACCCAATCAGATTTAATTCATTTTTAGTAATATTTTAGGGGTCTAATCTAATTAGGTTCAGTTTTATAATCCTAGTTTACGCCTAGGGTTTTAGTTGAGAATTCAAGAAGAGAAAAGAGGAGAAAAGAGAAAGGATCGAAGCGTTCGTCAAAATTCTTGAGAGTTGTTGCGGATTGTCGGCATGGGTTTGATCCCTAAGAGGTATGTAAGCTTCCATAGTGTTGGATTTGTTCACCCACACGCCAAACATATTATTTTCAGCGAAGTTTCATTCTCAAAAAGTTGAAGGATTTAAGTTCTTGAAGTTCATTCTAAATTTTGTTTTGTTGGGGTTTTGATGATTTCTTGAGATGAAAGTGATTGTTTTGAGTGGATTAGTGTGTACTTAGTTTGGGTAATTGAATCTAAGGAAAACGTGAGAAAAGAAATCGATTAAAAGCGATTTAGGATCAGAAAACGAGAGGCGAAATTCGTCGAACTTGGCATGGGGAGAGGCAAGGCCGGCGCGCCCCAGATGCGCCCAAGGGGCAGGGACGGTGCCCCTGCTGTGCGCCCATATGTAGTCTCTGAAGTTAGGGGCTGGCGCCCCGTGCCTACGGGCCAGGGTCGCCTACCCCCACTCCTTTTCCGTCGGTTGTCCCGTTTGAGTCCCTTTTAAGTGTACCTTCACTCCCTTTGATTCTAATCACTTTAAAATTCTTCCAAACACCTAGAAATCATTCATAACATGATCATAACATTAAATTCATAATTCAAATTCAAGGTAAAGTTAAGAGTTAAGTCTTGAGAGTTCCTCCGATCATTTTGATAGAGTCCTTTTGTGGAGTCTTCTACAACTTCTAGTAACTTGTTTCAAGACTCAAGTAAGTGAGAATGAGAGTGAGGAGAATGTATTCATGAGTCTACACTATCACTTAGATTCTTCATATCATGAACCATGACTCTTGAATTCATAATTCACATTCAAGAGAGAGTTAATAGTAGAGTCCAAGAAAGCCTTTGAGTTCAATTGTGAATCCTTTGAGATCCATCATCAATTTGAGTCAAGTTTTGAGTAATTAAGTATGAGAATGAGAAGATTTGTATCATGAGTTCCATAGTGTTATGTAGACCTACAAGTCAAGTCATTCATGCCCATAAATTCCGCATGAACTCCAACCCAATATATTTATACTCATTGGACCCATAGCCCAAATTATTTACCCGATTGTCCCCTTGGTCTATTCGTTGAACAACAATTTCTTCATCCTTGATATATATATATATATATATATATATATATATATATATATATATATATATATATATAAGTT
>JAJOOF010023126.1:0-15878 GCA_029582545.1 Solanum lignicaule | reverse complement strand
CGAAGAAACCTTTCAGATTTGATTAAAAAACTTTTGTCAAAATTTTGGGTAAGCGAGGTGAGTTATGAAGGATACAAAAGTGATGGAATTGTTGTTGGATAAACGATTTCCTTTTGAATCTTCAAGTTCATCGAAGATCCTTTCAATTTTGATTCAAGATTGTCAAAAATTTTGAGATTCAAGATTTTTTCTTCTCCAGTTCATCGAAGATCCTTTCAATTTTGATTCAAAATTGTTGAAAATTTTGAGATTCAAAATTCTTCTCCTAGTTTATTGAAGATCCTTTCAATTCAAATTTTTTGAGAAGATACATCATGAATATCTTTGCTACTTAGCATTTTACTATTTATGTATCTTGTTTAAATTGATAAATATTGTATTTATACTAGATACATTAAATAAATAATTGTTGCCCATAAGATAAATATTGTATTTATATTAGATACATTAAATAAATAATTGTTGCTCATAAGATGTTAGATTTGAGATCGATACATTACCTTGTGGTAATTGCTATGTAATTGATACATTCAGTATAAATTTGAATTTACGTATCATATCTCAAATAATAGTGCATGATACATTACTTTTTATGTATCTCGTTTAAATTGAGTAGTATTGTATCTACACTAGATACATTAAATAAGTAAGTGTTGCCCATTAGATGTTAGATTTGAGATTGATACATTACCATGTGATAGTTGTAATTGATACATTTAGTATAAATTCGAATTTACGTATCATATCTAAAATATTAGTGCATAACACATTACTATTTATGTATCTCGTTTAAATTGATAAGTATTGTATTGTTACGGGATACATTAAACATGTAATTGTTGCCCATAAGTTGTTTGGTTTGAGATCGATACATTTAGTATAAATTAGTATTTATGTATCATGCCCTTATAATTTGACGTAGCTATGCATCATATACAAAAAAAAGTATGAATATAATAAACAATGATTTAGTTATAAAATAGTATTGCACATACATAACAAACATGTGATACATACCCATATATATATATATATATAAGTGACACTTTTTATGATTTGTTTTTGTCCTAATTTTCTCCATGTTTGTTCTGTCATGTCCATGTATGGATGGTTTATTGAGTTTACATTCTAACTTTCTCTCTAACAGTAAAACACTTGTCTTTGTGTATGAAAAATTACCCCAATATTCACATGATTTTCCTGTAAAAAAAGAAAGAACTGGAAAGAAAAAAAATAAATGAAGAACTAGCTCTTGATTAATTTTAAATCATTAGCTGGAGAGAGGAAACATTTAAATTCAAAATAAAGGAGTGATTATAGGCATGATAAAAGGGAGAAAATGGTGGAGTTGGAAGATTGAAAGTTATGTATCTGAAAAGGAGGAGAGAATATGAGAAAAAAAGAAAAAATTTTGTAATTTTTTAAAATGATAGGGAATAACAGAAAATAGGATAAGAAAAAATGTGTAGTTAGGTAATTTTTCCTAAAATTTACACGAGCCCACAAGCCCATACACCACCATAAGGACGGCCCATGACAATTCTTTTTCCTCTTTGTTGAACATTTTTCACCTTGGAGGCCTCGCCGAGCAGATAAGAACTCCTCTTCTCAGTTCTCACTTCTCACTCACACTCCCCACTCTCCGTTACAGTCACTATGCTCTTCAATTAGGTATTTAATCCTTCTTATTTTTGTTGAAGTTTTGAATTTTTTTGTAGTTGTGTTTTTGTGGAAGTAGTTTTTTTCGAAGCATAAATTAGTGCAATATCAATTTTAAGTAATGGTTGAATTTTGTGATGATTATGTGGTTTCTCAAAAAAAAAAAAAAGTACTATTTGTCACTATCTTGTGTAGGGTTTTTAATGATGAGATGGCAGTCATGAAAAAACTGATAGTTGTGAAGTATTGTTTAGTTTAATCTGTCATTTGAACATTTATGGTGTCAAATTTAAGTTTTTCTTGATTTGAATAAGAAAAGTTCACATTTTGATTTCGTTGTTTTTTTTCTCATAAACAGTTAGATTATAAATGGCTATTTTGATTCAGTTGGACCTGGTTGTTGATATTGCTTCTTGTTTGTTTTGTGCATCCTAATGTACTGTATTTTCTTTTGTAGTGTCCAAACTATAAAGTTATTTCAAGTACCCTTTTTCTACATTTGACAAATAAACTGAGTGTTTCTGGCCTTGTTTTGTTTTTGAAGTTTTTCTTGCGCCGTCCTTCAATTTTTCATCAATGTTGTAGAAACAATACTGCCTCAGTGACAGCTATATTTCTATCCCAAGACAATTTATTTTTATCCCTTACACCAAACGACCCCTAAGTGATATGGATAAATAACTAGGATGCTATTGTTAAATCCTGCGTTTCTTGAAATAATTCTTCCCTTAATATTGGTGAAGGGCATGCACCACTTTTTGCTTCTGGCTTTTAAGGACTAGTATAATTTCACCTTTTTTTGTACGATCATAGGGACAAGTTTGAATGTGAAACCACTCTCTTTTAATGGACAATGGGTAGCATTGGTACACTTATTGCCTTATTGGTATGATACTAGTATTTTTACCCAAACTTGCAAATGACTGTAGTTTATACATTTTGAAAACCCCGAGGCTTCTGTTAGTGAAAACATTATGAATGGGTTTGTCTTGGTTGTCAGTTCATAAATTTGTACTACATGGATACATAAATTTCTTCTTATGAATAACAACAAACTTCCAACTTTTGAATTTGATAGTCAATCATGTTTATATTTATTTTCTTCGTTTAAAATTTACATTGAAATATTTGGTTCAGATAGTTCTTTGCGGAGTTTATGGAGATCCTTCTATTTTCATCTTGGTCTTTAACCTGCATTCCAGTGCATTTACGGTGCTATGTGCTTTTCTTCTTTGTAGATCTTCTCGAAGGACTTGAATATGATCCTAAATGGATGCTACTTGAGTTCTGGGGGTATTTGTAAACCTTATAAAGCATGTAACTCCAAGTCATACCAATCTGCATCATCATGCATCCCTCTACTGCTTTCCAAGGTTATAGTCACATGTGTTAAACATTCACCAGCACCTCATCAGTATCCAACATCCTGCTCCAAAGGTGTGTGAAATCTTGATGGTGATCTTTTTGCATGTCATTATTTTCATTCTGCATTTTTATGTTAGTTCTGCTTAGCCCCGTTTGTTTTCAGTTAATGGATGTTTGAATTTGAAAATTTCAGGTTTCAGTCCACTAAGTGTATAAATGCAATTTTTTTTCTTTTATTAAAGCTTATTTGGTCTTAATAGGTCTTATTCATTCTGATCTTGTACGTAGTTTTGAAATCATTAAACTGTTGTTCAATTAAGATTCCTGTAAAGATAACATTTTATCACTATTTCCTTCTCCTTTTCCTTTTAATCCCAACAACTTGTCTTGATTTTTAAAATTGCGTAAAAGCTGAGGTTTGTTCTTTGGCATTTTTAGGGCCTAAGTGTTGAGGATATTTAATTCGAGTTTGAATATTTAAGCTTGTGATAATAGCATCTTTTAAGTATGCATCTTTGTGATTGTAGCTTGAGGGACCTAATCATCATTTGAGCTCTTCATGAAGTTCTTATAATGCTTGTAAGTTGTAAGGAAGTTAGTGAGTGGATTATCTTATAGGTCCTTTCCTCGTCTTTAAGAAGAAATGTATATTTCTTCTTTTCTCAAAAACTTAAACTAAAAACTGAAATGGCTCGAATCCTTACGCACCCATGTTTGGTGGATGTTATTTATTATAGATGTATTTCCGTCCATTCCTTTTTGCTACTGTTCTCTCACAGTTCAAATAGATAAATGTGCAAAGGCAGCTACTGTAAAAATAGAGGTTTAAGGGAGTACAGTAAGTCACGTAGTGTTCTTTTAGAGGATTCGGTACTATAAGAATGATGATAGAGGGAACAAAGTAGTCAACAAATCTTTAAGCCAATATATCTTATCTCTACAAGCTTATGATATGATTCTTTTCTGTTGACTCTATTAGTTGAAAGATATAAAGCTAATTTCCCTATTAAAGTTGAGTTGTCAGTGCAGGATTCAGCTTCCTTGATCTTTCTTCTGCATCATCACTTCTTTTAAGCGGTGAATATGGTGGTCTTTCGAATGCTATTCCACAGTTACCAAGACGAAGCCAATTGTCCTTTTCCCCTAGAGCATCGAAAGATGTCCCCTATAGTTACAGATTCCCTCCGATGACCAAAAAGCCAAGGTGGTGGTGGAGAACCTTAGCATGCCTCCCTTACTTGATGCCTCTTCATGAGACTTGGATGTATGCTGAGACAGCATATCATCTCCACCCCTTCTTGGAAGATTTGGAGTTCCTGACATACCCTTTCCTGGGAGCTATTGGGAGATTACCGAGCTGGTTTTTAATGGCATACTTCTTTGTTGCTTATCTTGGTATAGTAAGGAGAAAGGAATGGCCTCATTTCTTTAGGTTTCATGTGGTGATGGGGATGCTACTTGAGATTGCCCTGCAGGTTATTGGGACTATAAGCCGTTGGATGCCACTTGCGGTATACTGGGGCAAGGTTGGTATGCACTTTTGGACGGCTGTTGCATTTGCCTATCTGTTCACAGTTTTAGAGTCCATAAGATGCGCACTTGCTGGGATGTATGCTGATGTACCATTTGTGTGTGATGCAGCTTATATTCAAATACCCTATGATTAATGAAAGCCAACACATAGGATGTAAAACAGATGAGATTATGTTTGTTATGCCTTTTTTGTAGGACGTTGAGGCTAGATCGAACTGAATTTTTAACTTGCAATGATCACGTTCTCTTGGGAAATGCCTTATGGTCTGTAACACTCACTTTATACTGCTGCTGTTCTTTCCTCTCCCGTCTTCCGAAGGGTATTGATTGTTCTCTTAGTTTCAGTTGTCATTTTAGGGCTTCTGTGACTTCGTTTTCACCAGTTTGATCTATCAAACGGGAAAAGCATTTCGCCAGACTAGAGGCAGCAACAGCAATATACATCTTTATAATTCTGGAACAGAATTACATATAGATATATAGATTTTTACTTTTGTCATATCACTATTTAGACTGCAGACTTGAGAATGCAAAACTAACAACAGAAAAAGGCTTCTTAATCCAAGAGTTCGAAACAAAATCTTTGATTAAATCAATTCAATAATAAAAGAAGGTAAAGTATTTGGATTGGTGAAAAGCTACTAGTATTGCTTATATTTACAAAAAACTATAAGCTAGCAACTAACCACAAAAGAAAGGGCATATCGGTGTGGAGCCTAACTATACTAATAAAAACAAAAACCTAATAGAATTAGGTCAAAGGACATCCATCGACAAAAATGCCTTTGCCTGTGGGACAAGAAACCAAATCACAATACTCTCCACCAGTTCCCCACCAAGAGAAGTTAACATTCCAAACAGTAACGCAGAAAAACAGAACCACTCCCATTACAGCCACTCCAGCATCTAGTGCTGCAGATAGGACATAATTGTATCTCTGCCACCATTGCTTTCTGTATCTGAAAACGAAGAAATTGAACACTGTTCCAACGATAATCCAGCTGTTGAAATTCAATGTTGTTGCTGGAGGCATACTGGCTGTAGCTGCAAGAAGTACTGGAATGTTGATCAATTTAATCCAACTTTGGCTTGGGAATGATTTGTGTAGCAACCACACCAAAAAGGGTGCCACAAGACCTCCAATAAAGCACCAATTGAGGGCACTATATTCTCCAAGGCCTAGGAATATTCTTCGCGGTCCTACTAATCCCCAGATAACTGATGCATCAAAAAAGACTCTATCGCTCTGACAGGTCCATGGACTGTTGGGAGGAAGCAAGTTAGGTTGGCATATGTGGTCAATGCTATTAAGTAGCCACCACGCAACACCCATATTGATTGTACCACCAAGTATGGTTCCAACTAGCTGTTTTAGTAAATAGAAGTTTCAGTCAGTCTCTTGTAGTATCAAGAAACAGTACAATTGCTATAGTTTTTTTTTTTCTTCCTATGATCAATTGATTTGACTCCTTATGTGTCCAATACTAACCATTGACTAGTATAAGTGATTAATACTACTAATGGAAACAAGTGAGAGGAAGAAAACAAGAAAGGCATACCTGAACGATGAACATTGATCTTGGAGGAACCTTCATGTAATGACCAAGCTTAAAATCTTGGAGAAAAGAAACAGCCTGGCTCATACTCATATAGGCAAAAGTCTTGAAGCAGACATTGGCTATTGGTTTCCCTGGGATTATCATACCAATAACATATTCCGTGATCACATTTAATCCTGGTGACTGTTAATCAGAAGCAAAAATTTGTTTAATAGAGGAGGATGGATGCAGTCCACAAAAGTTACTAAACAGATGTTCAACTTGCAAAACTAACCATGTTTGTGGTGGCTGTTATGACACTTATTGGTAGGGTATATATCAAAGCAAGACAGGCTGCAAGGAGAAGCCCCCACCACGAAAGCTGAACTTGATCTTTCATGAAGATACATAGGACAAGTGACAAAGCCAATGAAAGTGCAAGCGTGAGGTAAAACCACCAGTTAGGGATGTCCTTATATTTCATCATAAGTCTTGTGTGTATATCAGGCTTTCCTTTGTATGAGGCTCGGAACCGCTGAACTATTTCCCTGTTAAGTGAACTTATCAGTATAATTCTCTTAGCAGCACTAGTTTAATTCATGCGTTAAACCTATAGGAACCATGTCTTAGTTGAATAATATCTGGCCAAGTAAAGAGGGGGTGGGTTCTCTCTCTCTCTCTCTCTCTCTGAGAGTTTCTTTTTTTCAGTTCATCTATAAGTTCTATTCTAGTTGGTTAACCAGCATGGAAAACTCTCTGAAAATAGCTAAGTGTTCCTACGACATCAACAAGAATACTAGCATTTTGGTTTACCTAAGCATTTATGTCAATTTCCTAGGTCAAGCAGTATAAACCCCTGTACTCGTTCAATTGTTTAGTATTGCAGGTTCTTCTTTATATATGTTCCAATTTTTTCTTACACACATGAATTATACGCATAAAGTCCAAGCTAGATGCAGTGCTTTCTGTCAAGGCGTCTTGACTAGATCCATCATGGCGAATAAGTGATTAAAAAGTGGAGAAAATGTTGAATAGAGCACTTACTTTCCATTGAATAAAGCAACTTGAGAGAGAGTAGCCATAACAGCTGCGAAATTCAGGCCATAAGTAACAGCAAAGAACATGCTGAGATGTATGCGTCCATGCTGTGCATATGATACCTTGTCTATCTCAAACTTATCATTAACAATCTCTGTAACATTATATATCTGCCCCCGGGCATCAAATAGCTCTGAGGAGAATAGAGGGAAATTCTTGGCATTGTAGAGGTTCAACCCCCAATAGGAAGCTGGAATAAGTATATAAACTACTCCAATATAGCCCACTATGACATTGACAATGACGAAAAAGGGGTAAACTAAAGGGCTACCAAGGTATGATGCTATGACTGCCCAATCAAAAGTGAAGGATAAAATTCCAAGACCCTTCATGCCTGAACCAAGTTGCTGGGCTACCACTGATTTGGGATAGGCCAAACAGAGCAAAGATAAGTTTGACAATGTTGGGAAGAGAAAACCAGGGACAATGTACCATATGAAGCTGCAAGCTAGTACAACTAAGAAAAATTTCCCTCTTGAGGTTTTGCCTTCCCCTTCTTTATCATGGAGAGCCCTGCCAAATTTATGAAAATTTACATTTATCAAATACAGTAACAATTATGCATCAAGATTCTCAAATTAAGCCAAAAGAAGATGCAAGTATTCTCAGAAAGAATTTGCCAGAAAAATTCAAAAAGCACCCGACCACGAGCAACTCGTGATAATAGGCTATATGCTATTTCAGGGGTTAAGTTTAATTTTTTTTTAAGAAATTACCTGAAAAGAGAAACTTGAACTAGACTACTTGGCCACCACATTTCTGCAGGGTCTACCACATACTTCCTCATAATCCCTGCCCAGCCATATCCCAGAACCTGATACACAAACATTATATTAGCATGCCTGCAAACTTGAGTGGGTAAATATTTGGAAGTATACTACCATCTATATGAAAATTTTGAAGTTCTTTCAAATTTTTCACGTAGATGAAAAAGAGTAAGGGACCAATAATTAAGAATACGGACACGATAGTAAAGCTAAATAGATTCTTTCATCGCTTGACATGAAGAGTTGAAAAGTCTCGACATTGAAGTTCAAATATTTTCCAAAAGAAACAAAGAGGTCTAAGGCTCACAACATCTTCATGATGGAACTCATTCAGGCTTAGCAAATTAAATTGATACTTCCATTCTCATGGAGTTATCGTGGTCAAAATCCTGGTGCGAGTGATTTAACTAATGACCACTAGCATATATGCAAAGGCGAATTCATGATTAAAATCTTATGTAATCAACTTTTAAGATTAAGCACGGAATCCAAAATTATGGGTTCAGACGTAGTATTTGTTGCAATGTTAATGGATTTTAACATTGCAACTAATATTTTAATTCTAGAAGAGGTTCAAACCTGAGTGGCAACCACAAGAATCCAACCAGCCAAAAAGGTGATATTCCTGAAATAAAAAGCTTTGATAATATCAACAATTCCAACAGCATAAGCAGGTCCATTCCCAAAAGCAGAGCCAGCATTGGCAAAAATCGAAATCAATACATGCTCTTTCACATTAAACGGCCCTGGATTTAACGAAAACTCCCACGATTTAATCGTAAACTTCCTCTTCGGTAACACCCTAGCCATTAAACGACCAATCGGCAACGTCGCCACCTGGACAGTAATCATCGATATCACCAATGGCTCAGCTCTGTAACTGAAAAAAGTGTTGAGAAACGAGAGCAGTGCACAGGACAAGAGCCCTAAGAACCACATTCGGAATGTCCATACTGGAAGAGACGGATCATCGTCGTTCGATACGGTTAAACGAACTTGTTCGATTGGGGATTCGTCGTCTTCTTCTTCTTCAGGAACTACATTCTCTGGATCCTTTATTTGCATGTTTACGGCCATGGAAGATGGCCGAAAACAAAAAAGAGGATTAATTTCTAGGGTTTTAAGTTTGAAGCTGCACGTCAATTTGCTGATTTTTTTGCAGGCAGGAGAAGCGGTAGAGACAGAGGCCGAGTGCGTCTTTTTATAGTGTAACAGTACATGCATGAAGAGTTCTACAATAACTCAAATTTTGACTCATTGAATTATTTCTTTCATTTACTTCTCCATCCCAATATGTCCAAAAAAAATTCAAGAGTCAAATTCACAATAAATTTGATTGGAATTTTTTCAAATACTTTAATTTAGAGTAATTTATTTTTACGTCATTTTTAAATATATAAATTTTTGTTTCGAAAGACTCCAATCTTCTATGTTGAAATTTACCGTTAAAAATTAGAAATTTGAATCTCAAAATTTCAATTGTATCATAGAAATTAGGACATAACAAATAGCACTTTTTTTGGATGGTTGTTATATATTGTTTCATCATGTATTATGGATAGATTATTATTTTTTCTTATCACATAATGCCAGACATCACCAATTTAAAAGACAACCCTACAAGAAAAATAGAATATGAAATAAAATGATTATAAAATTATAGAAGTAGAGAATGAAAAATAATTATAAGATAATAAGCCAAAATAATGAGAGAAAAATAATATAATAATGCGAGCACATCAAATATTATTATACAAAATTAGACATAAATTTACAATATAATAACATTACTTTAGCATCCAATCTCAACCAAAACTTTTCATTATTACATAACAATAAAATTAATAATATAATATTTATTTAGAATAATAGTCAAAGCAAACATTACTTTAGATTTCAATAGTAAGATACAACTCTCGTATTTTAGAGTTATTAAACAATTAGCGAACAAATTCGCGCTTCGCGTGTACTAGATTTTTTTAATATTAAATTTCTAATTAAAATATTTTAAACTTTAATCAATTATATTATTAAATTACGTTTTTTTTAATGATTTTTCATTACTTAGAAAGTTTAGAGTCTTCTATAAAACTTGTATATTTCTATATTATAGAAGCAACAGTTTCAACTTTCAACATGGTTGCTTAGATGTAAAAAGAAATTATATTGAGGACAATTCTGTCTTTCAATATAGGTACTTAAATAGCCATGTTTCTACATTGCATTACACGTGGCCTTATTTCTTTGTTGGCAATTACATATCACTCCACCTGTAAGCAATACTACATCATTCATCTCTATCCCTTTTTTTATATGTATGTATCATTTGTATCACTTCTCTCTCTTAGCATACACACTGTTATAGGAAAAGTAAGAACAAGCTCTTGGATGAATTCTATTTTCTCCCAGATTTGATATTTTGAAATTCCATTTTCTCCCATGAGTTTTCGATATACGAGCAAGTAGAGAGGAAGCAGAAAAAACGTTATTACAACCACATATATGACGTTGAAGGGTCCATTAGAGATTCAAACATTCATATATTTTCTAAGGCAATTTAATAATTTTCATGTTCATGATTTGAATTTATTGAAACAAATCAACTTGTATCAATGTGCTTCATTCCTTCAAATTTAATTTTTGAGAGTTGAAGTTTAGTAAGTAGGTTTTGTTGATGTACTGAGCTTGCAGTAGTCCAATTTGACTTTCACTTTATATGTTAATGAGTGATACTCCTATCATTTAATGTTGTAGTCCTCTATTAATATATGATAGAAGTGTTTTTCTAACGGAAAATCTGCAGTCAGACACATGTTGATCCCAAAATATGAAAATATTGAACTTACAGTTTTTACTTGTGCCTAAGAATGTTGGAATTGAATTTTAGTATTAATGTTTGACGAAGTTGAATGAAATCAAGAATTTATTATCCTGATATCGGTACATGAAGCCAATTATAAAGGACCATGAGAGGCATGAAGATGTCCATTCTTGTAGTTTTCTTTCATCTTTAATAAGGTGAGAAGTTGATACACTCAAAACTAATTTGGAAAGCTTTTTATTTGGTTTAGATTTAACAATGCATTTGAAAAGGTTTTGATTGGCAGGTTTTACTATATCTATCAAAAGTTGGATAGAAGAAGCTCAAAAAACCGTAAGCAGATAAAATCTAAGATATTAGATTATGAGAGAGATACATGTCCCTGTTATGGATTATTTCTATCAAATTTTAGATATTCATCAGGTTAATATCTCAGATAGTTAGTATAATACTAGATTCAATCATTTTGACAATTTTACAAAACTTCAATTCACTCTTTAAATGCATCAATAAAAATACTCTCTCCATTCCATATTAAGTTAATTTTTGAGGTATTTTTTATTTTTCAAATTAACATAATTGTTTCGTTTTCAAGACTACTCTAAGAGTGTTCTTTTAATTTTACCCTTCATTAGTTAGTATTGAAATTAGTGATTAATTAATATTTAGTTATTTTAATCATAAATTTGACAAAAATTAATAAGGGTAAAAATGGAAAACTATGTTCAATTTATGTCTTAATATATTTTTCTTAAAGGATGTGAAACGCCTCAAAAATTAACTTAATATGGAATGGAGGGCCCAACACTTATCAATGTTGGGCCCGTGGTGACACGGGCCATCGCCCTCTAGTAATCTAATATAAGTGAAACAATATTTTCATTTTTCTCTTAAAAGAAGGTAAAAGAAAGAAAATTGAAGGAGTTCAAAAAAATCAAACACTTTCTGTAAGTATCTGTATATGTATAACAAAATTGAACATTTTTTTTATCTTTAACGTTTTTTTAATCTCTTACTTTCCCGACATAATCACTCATTTTCTCTTTTAAAAAATAGTAAATCATATTTTCTCTTTTAAAAAATATTAAATCATACTCTTCTTTTTCATCTTTTAACTTCTAAATAATCAAAATATATTTCCAAATCTCAATATAAAATGTAAAAATAATAAGAAAAAAATTATTGAAATACACGTCTTATATTTCCCTTATTTCTAATATGTTCTTCTATTTCTAAAAATCTTTAAAATCCCTTATTTCTCTTCTAATTCTAAATTATTTTATAATGTATCCGAGCTAGTTTTTAATGTATCCGAGCTACTTATTATGTATTTGGCTTAATTTATAATGTATCCGAGATATTTTTAATGTATCCGAGCTACATATTATGTATCTGATTTGTTTTACTTTTTCAGAGATTAATGTAATTACAAACTAAATAAGGATAGATTGTAATTTCATATTAAAACTATGTGATAAGGATAGATTGTAATTTCATATTAAAACTATGTGATTCCTAAAATTTATACGTAAGAATTCTTGAAACATTTAATAAAAGCATATTGTAACATATGAAGAAGTAAAAACATTATTACTCATTGATTATTCAATTTAATTTGAGAAAATACAAGTAATCAATGTAGTCAGGAATGGGAAAAATAAATAACAGAAAAACTAATTATTATAAATTAATATAAGAATTTCAGTATAGATTTTTTAAAAACGACTCTTAGACATATAAATGATAAAAATAATCATATTATTATGGATGATGCAACTTTAGGTGCAAGCCATATAAAATGAACTTTTGAGGCTTGGCATAAAACTGTTACCAATAGGTGGTTGTGCCTACAGGAACACCTTCTTGCATATGCGTTTGATTTACCAAAATAATTAAATAGCAATCAGTAATTTGCTCCTTCTATCTCTCATTTACTATTTGATTGTCAAATTCTCTCTTTTATATTATCATTTTTAGTGATCACACATTACTGGCGAATTTTCACTATTCCAACAAATGCAAATCCTCCTCAAACAGATGTCTTATGCATTCTAATATTAGTCATATATTTCTCGTAATAGAGTGTCGTTTTTCTGCATTACAAATATATTAAAGTAAGTAATAGAGTAATGAGAAGAAAAAAAATGAAAGAGAGATGATGAATATCAAAAAATCACAAAAAACATAAATAGGATTTTAAGTAAGGTTGTCTAACATTAATATTCTCTAGAGACTACAAAGAGAAGCAAAGAGAAAAAATCAAATTATTTTTTCTAAAAAAATTCATGATTCGTATAGTCAAGAATAAAAATTAAATATATAATTACAATAGAAAAATGAGATAATTATATTATACATGTTAAATCATTTTACCTTGTAAAATCAAACTATGCAAAAATATGTATCATTCTTCATTATACATCTCTCCTGCAAAATCAGATCAAAGAAGACAAAGAAAAAATTGATCAACCAAAGGTACAAAAGATGAAGAATAGAAAAATGAAAATAAAATAATCATCATACATTTTCGTGCAAAATCAGATCAAAGAAGACAAAAAATTGATCAACCAAAGATACAAAAGATGAATAGAAAAATGAAAATAAAAAAAATAATCATCATACATTTCTCAAAATAGGTTTTTATAAGTGTGATTTTAAGGAGTTATAAATTTATAAATTAAATATTTTGAAGGTTATGAATTTGAAAGGTTAGGGATTATAGACATTACTAAATTGATTAAGATTTGAATTTATGTAATTGAAGAGGTATGAATTAAAGAGATGATTTTATTAAATAAAATAATTAAAGAAAATTAGAGAAAATATCAAAAAAAAAAAAAAAAACCACAAAAAAGATAAATAGGATCTTTGGCCATTGAGAGGTGGCACATCAATTTTTTATTATCTAGCTTTATATATATACCAGTGAACTTAACCGCGCTTCGCGCAGAGAAATACACTATATCACCCGTCTTTTTTTTGAAATAATTTTTACTTTATTTAAAAATTAATTTTGACTATGAAAAATTCAAGATAAACCTCCATGTTTAGAATTTCAAATAAAATGTTATTTTGTTTCATTTGTGAAAGAAATATAACAAAACACAATTCTAATTTTAAATTTTTCTAGTAAAATGAAAAATATTTAATTTCTAATTATATATGGCCAAATGCCCACCAAATTCATGATTTATTTTTTTCTTTCTTTCTAATACTCGAATATTAAAATCATCAAAAAATATAATCAATTTTATTTTCAATATTTCTTTCAAACGTATAATCTAAATAAAAGAAATTATAATATACCTAAAAGTCTTTTTAAATTCTAAACCAAAAGTTACATAAAAACATTTTCTATATATTTTTTTTAATAAATATGTATAAAATTATCTTGTTAGCAGACCTTTGACTATATATTTCTTCACTAAGTTATCTATTTATTTAATTAGTATTTGCTACTCAAGAAATAATTAAATGAAAACATGATATCAGAAAATTTCTTTAAAAACATATCTCATTGTATCATCCAAAAAAATATATATAAACAAAAAAGTAACTTCCATCTGTTTTTCTACTAAACAATTTTTTTTTGTGAAATGTTGATATTCATTTGGTGAGTAGGTATAAATATAATGGTATTCAATTATTTTTAATCAAGTTATGAAGTTTTTTTAAGTTTTCAAGATTCTTAAATGCATAAAGTAATAAAAAAAAGAAAATAATATGTTCAATCTATTTGAGAATTTATAAAAAAGGCTAACGAGCAAGATATATATGCTTCATTAACGTTTAATTTTTTCCTTCAAAAGACAATAGAAACATTACATATCTTAATGAGTATGGAGCAATGAAAAAACACTTAAAATATTAAACTTGATTGAAATGTTCAATGCATTAATTTGTAAGACTATCATTCCGATTATATGTGAATGAATTGTATTCGCAAGAACAAAAAGGACATCACAATAGAGATCTAATAATATATGATGAGGAAAAAATATAAAAATAAAAATAAATTACTTCTACAATAATATATTATACTAAAGCTAAAAATACATAACAACTTAATTTCCCTTTGTGTCACTACATGCTATTTTTTATGTATACTATACTAAAGCAAAAAATGCATAACAACTGAACTTCCCTTTTGTGTCACTACATGATATTTTTGATTTATTTGAAGAATTTTATTCCTTAGAACGAATATTATATACGTCAAACCTCAATGTTTGATTATTATACAAAGAGATCAACGAATATTAGAATGAAATTAATCTAAAAATAAATATTATGAATAAAATATGTAAAGAAGACAAAATATATCAAATGATGTGAAGGTAGTCATACAAGTATCTTAAGATAGGCATACAAGTATCAATATATTTATTTTTGTGTAGGTAAATACAATTAAATACATTTTACCTTTTCAAGAATGAAAAGATGTAGTAAAATAAAATTAAAAAGAGTAATAATATAAGTGACAAAATAGACAAGAAATGTAGAGAGACAAGAGATAATTTTCTTATTCTTCCAAGTATATTCAAGTATTTTCTAAATCTTCAAGTGCATAGCACATCCTCAAGACCTCTATTTATATTGTTACAAGAGGCATACAAAAAGATAGCAATAAACATGATATTAATTATTGAGAATGTGGGGAAGATAAAAGGGTGTGAAAGATAAATGAAGGAGATGGTGGAGGTGTGAGTATTATTACACATAATGGTGAAATTATATCTTGAAGTTATGGATATCCACATTAATATAATATATTTACAACAAAACATTAATTATATACAAATAATAATTATATTAAAATGAGGAGAAGATTAAAAAAATGTCCAGAAAAAAGAGGAAAAAAATAAATAGAAATGGAGGCTATAAAGAGGTGTTACATCACCTTGTTTATGTTTCTCCATTATATATATACTAGACATCGGAGCCCATGCTAGCACGGGCCCAATATGTATCATTTTTTATTTCAATTTATGTGACAAAGACAAAATTAAAGAGTTAATCAAACTTTAATATTAATTTAAAATAGTTTAAATTTTTAATTATTGTTAACTATGGTAAAAATATTTTTATGTCTTTTAA
>JAJOOF010023124.1:0-17548 GCA_029582545.1 Solanum lignicaule | reverse complement strand
AAGAGACTGTTTTGGACATTTTCTCATTATATATATGTATGTTTTATTAGTATTTGATGACAACCTAAATGCTTTGTTTTTAATATAGACAAAAAAAAATTCTTTGCCAATTTTTTACAAAAATATTTTGACTCAATAGTATAATTATTTAATATTATTTTTGAAAAAAAGAAAAAGAAGAATGAAGAGTTAATGATGTTTTAGCAAAGAATTTTTTTTTGATGTTTTAGCAAATAACTTTGTTGCAAAGGAAGTGTACAAATAAATAAAGTGTGAAGGGTATTTTTGTAAACATATATTTTTTTAATAGAAATTATGCAAGATTTGTTATTTTTAATACATCAAACCAAACAATGTATAAAAAATAATGCTTGCATAACTAATGCATGCACTACTAATGCAAGCACTACTAATGCAAGCATTACTAATGCACCCTATTTTGCATTATTCTTATACACTCTACCAAACGACCCCTGAGAGTATTATGACTTGTATTTTAATGATTACAGGTCAATAGTTGTATTCTGAACTTATAGTGATAAAATCAGCAGCAAATTGCTGCTTCTTTTTAGCTTTAATGCGGTCACTTTTCCTTTGCTTTATATCTCTTGATGTTCTTATGTTCCCTCTGTAGCCAACTTTACTTATGAGTCCACTTAATGTTTACATGTTCTGAATTTATTGAACTGCAGACAAACCCTTTGTTAATCCAGCGGTGACAAATTCATATGGTTATCCGGGGCCAAGCAAGAAGATTGAGGTACCAAATGCCAGAGTTGGAGTGATCATAGGCAGGGGTGGGGAGACAATCAAGTATCTTCAACTACAGTCTGGAGCCAAGATTCAGGTTACTCGAGACATGGATTCTGATCCACATTCTCGTACTAGGGGGGTTGAACTCGTGGGTACACCAGAGCAAATTGCTAAGGCTGAACAATTAATTAGTGACGTTCTTTCTGAGGTACTATTTATCTGTCTATACCTGAACTCAACTGTACCTTAAAATGCTTTCATGTGTTGAATCTAACCAAACTGAACTTGTTCTTCCTTTTCAAATGTGTTTCCCTTGCACAATATATATCAAATAGGCTGATGCAGGAGGTTCAGGCATAGTTTCCCGGAGGATAACTGGACAGGTTGATGGGGTAGAACAATTTGTAATGAAAGTCGCCAACAACAAGGTGACATTTACTGCTGTAGTTGGTTAATCATGCAATACACTGTTTCCTGTTTATCTTATCTCTCATACCTATTGAAATGCTTTTAGGTTGGTCTTATTATTGGCAAAGGAGGTGAAACCATAAAAAATATGCAAGCAAGGACTGGAGCGCGTATTCAGGTAATAATAAAATCTTCTGAAGATAGTGTTGCAACTTTCGCGATGGTAGTGTGCCCTTTTGTCAAGGACTCTAATGATTTGCGTGGTTTCAGCATCACATATCAGTTTAGTTGAGATTCAAAGTCAGTTGTCTTACCTTTCCCAACTTGTCACAGGTGATTCCTCTACACTTGCCTCCAGGTGATACATCAACAGAAAGAACAGTACAAATTGATGGGTCAACTGAACAGATTGAGGCTGCTAAGCAGCTGGTTTATGAAGTTACTAGTGAGGTATCTGTAGTTGCATAATCTGTCAATCTGACTGCTAACATCTCTGTCTGTTTCATCCATCACTTTCAGCTGTGTTAATGTTGTTGTATGTATGATTATGTCGTATTTTGTGATGTGGATTTGTTGTTTCTTACTGTGCACCTTGATTTAAATTTGTGGAGGATTGCAATTTATTTGAATGTTCTAGTTTTCCTTCTCTAACTTCTTTGCATTAGTGAGTTCCCAGCTGAATTCTAAATTAGGATTGCTCAAACCACAATATTTTATTATTTATTATGTTGCTAAAGCATCATGGATGATGAGCTGAGCATTTTTAAGTCTTCACTTCCACTGGGTGTTCATCACTTGTATCTAAAGTTGTGATGAATGGATATCCCTGTCTGAATTCAATAGCTTGCAGATATCATTTAGCAGACATCTTTTTTATCTACAGTTTCAGTCCATGGGACTTACTACTTCATTTCAAATTATCTATGTATGAAGGAGATGAGCACCTGCTCTGCTTTACTTTTGAGGGGAGTATTCTTATTCATTTCAGTCATGCTTTTTTCCTAGTTGTAATTAGGTCCTCTCTTATTCCTTTCAGTCATATACTTCAGTTCTAGTTTCAAGTGGTCATGGAGAGTGCAGTATTCCACTCTTCAGTACAACTCCATATTGATTTTGGGTAAATGGTCAATCTGTAAAACATATCTGCAGTATGACATTGCATCTTCTTATGTCAGTTTTGTGATTAGTTTCTTCACAAGTTCTTTGAGGTGGTTAGGTGGTGCAGGGTTGGGTTCGTCTGAAGTCTATGTTAGGTTTAAGTTATTATATTGATGATGATCATACAAAAATCTAGATAAACCCTTTATTTTGTGTACTGATCTGTTCAATATTATACTGGACTTCTGGATATTTGATTTTGTGTGAGGCAGGTTGCGACAAGCCTTTTCAAGAAGGTAACTAAAACCAATCTAAAATTTCTCTAATATTAAGGATGCATTCTTATCTATAAGAATTGTGATCATTCTTGGTTTGAGTTCTTTAGTTAATATCAGGATAAGATATAAACTGTATCCGTTGAATTTTGTATCCAGTCACTGATATTGTGGAAATGTTGTAGGCTAGTGTGTATTGGACAATAGGTGACACCAACATGAAACCATTTAGTGTTGGTGTTCCCTCAGCAGTGTTCTGGTATGGTTTCCAACCTAACTACTGACAACTTATCTCTTTTTGGAGTGAAAGACACCCTTCATTTCTAGAGATGCAGGGGAGTGGACCAAGTTGTGAGATTATTTCTTTCTCTTTGGAGTCAAAATTGAGATATTATTAATTTTTCACACTGGTCAATATTAACTGGATTTATTTCTAGGATGTTTGTTAGGTATAAACTTATGCTGCATAGAATTCCTATTACTTTGTTGGTATCTTTTATTTCAAAATTAGAAATCCATTTATTGTGCCGTATAATTGATTATCCGTTGCATCTGAGAATATTCATAAACATTCTAGTCACAGAGGTAGAGATTGTTCTCACGTCTTAGTGATGCCCGTGAAGATTAAGTTCTTTCTTGTTCTAGTCTAGTTGTTGCAGTAGTTAGGTTATGCTTTGCAGTGTCTTTATGACTGACATATCTTGTATCAAGAGAAAGTGGTATGTTGCCTTTCTAATGCTAGGGAATACAACATTACCAGCTTTATATAAATAAATAAATAAATAAATAATTGCTACGACGTGTTGGCAATATTATTTTCCGTTTGTGTTCACTAATGTCATTTTTTTCCATAATAACACTTTTTTTTCCTATTTGGTCTACTCCACGTCATTATTCATGAAGACAGCACCAGGATAAAGAGTTCATCTTTGGAGCCCATAACATGGAGCTGTTGTGTTTATTCTGGATTAATTAATATCTTCATAAATTGTGTTTATTTAGGATGACTGAGAGCCTGGATTGTATAATTTAGTTCAGGATATTGTAGTGAGATGCTTTCAATATGTGAGTAATTTTTCTGCCGACAGCATAAAGCTCTCACCTACCATCGTTTCATCTTTTAATAAGGCGGGCCATTAAGGCCTATATTTCTCCTTTGGCCATTGTTAGTGTTTTTGTGTTGGGAATTATTTTGCATATATGTAGAATTTGTATGGTCTTTTCTATTTGTTATGGTACCCGTCGCTTCAAATAGGATGAAGATGGGAAAGCAGGAGTTTGTACCACACAACCAGTACGGTATGTAGGCGTCTACACTTGTCTTGATGCATCTGTATTTTCCGTATCATGTTGGGTATTTTTTTCAGTTATACTGGACTTATATTGTGGTAATGCTGCTGGTTTATCTGCTGTGTTTATGTTATCTCTATGTGCTTGTTTTGCGCTTTGAAAATGTCTTAATATATGCAACTGGATCAATCGTTCTTGGTTCATTTTAGACAACAATTCCTCGCAGAATCGTGTTAGAAATCCAGGAATGGCTGGAGGATATCCTCAACAAGGTTATCAAACTCAACCTCCTGCAAGCTGGGCTCCTCCTGGTGTGCAGATGCAACAACCTGGTTATGGTTACCTTCAACCTGGAGCATATCCAGGTCCATCTCCCCAATATAACACGTCTCAACCACCCTGCCCTGGTTACCCTCCACAACAGGCCTCTGGTGGATATGCCTCTGGTTGGGATCAGACAACTGCACCAAATCAACAAACGTCTCAGGCAGGTGGTGCAGGTGGTTATGATTACTATAGTCAGCAGGCACCCCCACAACAGCAACAAACACCTGGAGGTTCAGCTGCTTCAACTGATACTACTGCCTACGGTTACAATCAGCCTTCAGGTTATAACCAGGGACAGAGCTACTCCCAAGATGGCTACGGCGGATATCATGCACCTGCTGCTCACTCTGGTTATCAAGGTACTGGTTATGATCAGCAACAAGGTTATAGCTCTACTCCAAGCTATGGTAATGTACCGAACCCAACTTCTGATGGCCACAACACTTCACATGGTACGCAAGGTGATGGCAGTCAAGCACCTGCACCAGCTCAGTCATCAGCCGTGGGCCAACAAGGCTATCAGTCTGGCCAGCAGCCCAGTCCTACTCCTAGTTACCCATCTCAAGGCTCTACTCAAGCTGGGTATGGGATGCCACCTACTTCCCAAGGTGGGTATGGCACCCAGTCAGCAGCAGGTTATGGGCCCCCTCAAGCCCAAAAGCCTCCGACTAGTCATCCAGCTTATGGTCAGCCTCAGCAATCTCCTAGTGCACAAGGTGGCTATGCCCAACCTCCACCGGTGCAGCCCGGGTATCCACAGGCAGCAACTGCTCAATCAGGTTATGGTCAGGGTGATTCTGGGACTCAGCAACCTCCATCCTCTTATGGCACTCCAACAGCTCACCCTGGGTATGGGGCTACTAGCTATGGACAGCAGCCACCACCTTACAGTAGTGCCTATGCTGGCGGTTATGTGCAGCCTCCGGCAGCGTACTCTTCTGATGGCAATGGTTTTGCAAATCCGACATCCCAGTCTGTTCAACCTAGTACTGGGGGGGTTCCAAAAGCCTCACCTCAGAGTTAATGGATGCTACTTGGAAGGATTAAGTGATAGCTAGCTCCTTTTTATAAGATTGTTTCCATATTTTGTTATGCTTTACTTTGGTATTATGTTTTAGGTTTCTGGTGTATTAAGAGAGTCTGAAACTTCAGTTTGTTTGTCTCGAGTACTTATATGATCATGTTGGTCAATTTCTTTTCTTCTCTCTAATATAAACTCTTAAAAGGATGCTTTCTTTGTAGGAATGTTCTCTTCCCTTCTCCCCGTTGTTCTATCAACTTAGCTAATTAAAAATTAGTTGATAAGCATTAACAAATGTTGAAAATCATTTTTCGGGAAAAAACTGATATTTTTATAAATAAGCAGTTATGCATTTGTGTTCCAAGTGTCAATTTGTACTTTTTTGTTTCAGTTTACCTAGCACGTTTTTAATTTGAATTTGTCCCAAAAGGAATAATATTCCTCTATATTTAAAAATGATGTATCTTTAAATTCGTTATTTTGTTCTTGAGATATGATTTATAGCCATATAAAATTTTATGAACTTTTTAAATCTACTTTGTGTACAATCAAATATCATGGGACGAAGGAAGTAATAAATTATTGTTCTAGAACGACAGGAGTCTGTTATAATGATAAGCACCATGTGTTGAAACTATTTAATAAATACTAATGTTTTGTGTTGAAGTGTTAGAAACTTAATTTATAAATAAGATTCATATGTTCTTAAATGTATTTACAGAAATTATAAATTAAAAAAATACTTTTATTGAGTAGAATAACAATGAAGAAAATGAGATAAGAGAGAGTTGCTTGGATGGTAATTCGATGATGTGCGTTCCAATCACCAAGAAAGCAAAAAAATGGAAGCATCTATGAAGGATAAATAAATATAATAAAAAACAGTGACGAAAACATTTTAGAAAATTGAGAGTATGAAGTTATATTTTTGGGAAAGTGTTTTGAGAATTAGAAAAACCATTAAGAATAAATAATAAAATATTTATCAAAATAAATAGCTATTAAGCAGAAAAGGTATAAATTAAAGATGACCATTTTTTGCCAAAGTTATATCAGTTTATAAGCATTAAGACTGAAAAAAGAAGAAGTTTATAAGCATTATTAACTACTTCAATTTTTTTCTTAAAAGAATAGGACAAGTTACACATTTAGCATATTGATTAAATAAATATGTATTATTAATATACAAAAATATATATACTCTACTACTAATTCAGCTTCAAAACCCTCTGTCTATCTCTCTGCAGCTGAAGGAGCTATCACAATTTCGATTTTAGAGGTGATTCACTCTGTCTCTTTCTGCTTATGCCTACTTCTCTTCTTTTAAATATTTGATTTTTGTTTGTCTGAATAATCTCAGGCCTTCAATTTTTCGTTGTATGGGTTAGGTTAATTCTCCAAATGGGCCTTCTTGAGTATTTATTTCATGCTTTCAATTGCAATTTATGTTGGAATCTTTTCTTGGAAATATTTGTGTGTTTGTGGGGGTGGTAAAAGACTGCATTTTTAATGAAAAATTCAGATTATGTGAAATTCTAAAAAGGGTAAACAAAAAAATTGCAACTTGTGAGCTGTTCCATGTGCAATGATGAAATGTGTCCTTCGCCAGTGAAGCTATAATCCCTATTGAGATATTGTAGAGTGATTATAGTTTTCATAATTGTGAATCACTCACTTGTTGTACGAAAATGTGTTAGGAGTTGGGTCTTTGATAGTTAAATGCCTTGCCCGTGATTTTTTTTTTTAAAAAAAAGGATTCTTGTGTAATCCAAACATAGCTAGCTGAAGCTTATTGCCAATGTTGAGGAAAACAGAATGAACTATTTATGTTCCAGTTTGATGTCAGGTTACTTCAAAGAGTAGTGATGAATAGTAAAATGTGTGGAACCCATTATCCACTGAGTTCCGAGTTGTGTGATACTGGCCCTCGAGGATTTCTCAGTTATAAAAAATAAGAGAAGTAAATAGGAGTCTTGAAGCAGACTTATGCTTTGAAGCTAGTGTACTTGACCTTGCTACATCCATTTGATGCAGGCTGATACTGTGACACTAAATTATCTCTATCATGGACAGGACATCGCTGAACTGTAAACATTATCGATAAAGTGTTGTGATTAGGTGTATAGAATTAGAAATTGTGTATGAAAACTGAAAAGTAATTATGAATAAATTTTTACATTTGAGTCAGAACTTAAAATGGGTTTGAACTTTATTGACATGGGTTTTACTCCATATATTCCAGTTGAAATGCATTTTAATTCTTCTCCGTATAGTTGTTTCTTCATATAATTCTCTTTAATTTGATCTTTTGAATTGTACTTTGTGCCAAACCCTAACAGATTTCACACTTTCATATACTTTTCTTCTATGTTCAACACTTGTGACAATGTTTTTCACAGTGCATTGTTATTTGTAGGTTACGAAACAATGGCGTCAAAACTGCCGATAGTGAAAGCAAAGGCCGTTGAAGCTTCAAAGTTCTTGACCAAGAATGGATGTGCATACTGCAAGCAGATGTTGGAGCAGAACAAACAATACATTCAAGAGCCACCTACTGTGGAGAAATGCCAGCATTTGGCGAAACAAGTGTTCTATACTCGCTTAGCTAGGTTTGTTATTCATCACTTCTATCCTTTTAATGTACAAATACTTTAGTCTTTGTAGATAGTAAATGATGATTGCTTCAACCTACCTGTCCATTACTTGAAAGTATTCAATTGGTAATCAGCAGACAAGATGGACGGATATAGGAAATGTTGGGCCAATCTTCTTACTGTTTTCGATGCATGTTATCCATAAGTTGGGTGTAGCTAGGTTACCTTAGGGCTGTAGGGTTTAGACTGCAAACTGCTCATCATCTTGTGGTTGTAGTATTTTTCTTGTTCTATCATCTCATTAGGAACCTTAATGATCCGTCTTTGAGGAATCACTTATTTATTGAAAAAACTTCCGGGACCCTATCCTCTCTAAGTTCCCTTGTTCACAAAAGTTGCTCAAGCTTGCATTTGTTGTTGATCTATGTTGTTCGGATCCTCCACAAAAGTCGTGACTCCCCTATCGGATCCTCCAAAAATGCATAACTATTGGTGGATCCAACACACACACAACTGCATCTCTGGAGGATCCAAGCAACATGATTGTTGATGACTTTGCAAGGCGAGTTATCAAATAGAGTATTGCTCTTTGATCTTGTTGCTCTCACTGTCCTGCTTTCTGTGGCATGCTGATTTGTTTGATGATTTTTATACTGGAAAGTGGCATTGAGAATTTCTATGTGCCCCAAACATTTCATGTTAATCCAAATGTAAAGTATGCTGTTAAACGAGATAGAGGGACTATATCTTTTGGAATTTTCATTGCCAAGAAAATAGAATATTACAGATCACCCAAAAAAGTACTGGACAATTTGGATTGGTATCTGCTGGAGGATTTTTTTGGTTTGCTGAGAGCAAGAGTAATTCTGCTTCCATTTGTCGTAGTTATTCGTTGCAAAAAGTTTTATGCTTCTCTTTATATATTATTGGCACATTGTTGAATTATGTCAGAGCAGCTAGAAGATATGCTCCTTTTTCTTTCCTGATAGAAAACTTGTTCCATTTAATACCTTTCATTCATCTTGTACTAACGATATCTCTTCTTTTTGGGACAGTATTCCTGGACGTTATCAAGCATTCTGGAAGGAACTTGATGATGTCAAGAACTTGTGGAAGCACAGACAGGAGCTGAAAATTGAGGATGCTGGCATTGCTGCTCTTTTTGGGCTAGAATGTTTTGCTTGGTTTTGTGCTGGGGAGATTGTAGGTCGAGGGTTCACGATTACTGGTTATTATGTCTAAAATCTCCCAAATAATGACTTGTATCACTGTCGATAAAAGATCATCTTCAATCTCTAACTTGTGCGGGATAACACATACCAACGAGATCCAGATTTTCAAATTTTGATGTTTGGCAAGTACAATTTACGTAGAGGATGAGTTAGGAGCCATATGTTTGCTTCAATAAAGCAGCTTTGAGCATATTGTTTTCATGATTACTGTTTCTTGTTACATAATTAAATCCCTGAAGATAACATTATCACTATAACATTCTTATACCTACAAGGGGTGTGTTGCGATGCAAGGATCACTCTTCCTTCAACTAAAGGTCTCAGATTGAGCTTTTGTCATGGATAATCTTTTGGGAGGGAGCATTTTGCCTCTCTTTAATGTGTTTTTCGGGCATGAATCTGAATTGGCCGGACAATGAATTTCAGGTACTGGTGAGTGATTCTTTCTCCCAGTGTTTGCTTTTGGTTTTTTTTTTTTTCTGTTCCTGTTCATCCTTTGAAAGACCATCAGCGTTATATGTACCAAATAGCACGATGACTGATGTGTTTACGCTGTTCAATTGATAAGAAAAGTTTCTTGTATATTGAACTTGAGTTGGTATCTTGAGAGTGATATTGCCAAATTGTTTGGGTTGACGGATGAGAAAATTGCAAGTCAGGTTTTCTTACCACCTCTCTCGTGATTTGAGTGTTTCTAAAAGAAAAAGTGTAAAGATTTGGATTGAGGGTGTTCAAACTGTGTTCATGAGTTTTCACCAAGAATACAAGGACCTAATTGAGATTTTTTGGATAGTTAACTTTGGTTCATTGCATTTCTCTCTATATTGTTTTCACGTATGAACTATTAGAAGTATCTCATCAAGATGCATTACTTAACTACTTAATTTGTCCTAGCTGTTTCTACAAATGCTTAATCAAGAGAAATCTATTGTATAATAGAAAATAATTCGTAAATTTACAGAAATAGAAGATATTTGTGTAGAGTCTAAAACTGAAGCCACAAAGATTGTTGCGTCTCTGATTTGTTTGTTATCTTTCTATGCACAAGTGCTGCGCCAGAGACAGAATACTAGCACTTCAAAACTGTTGAATCAAGTCTTTAATAAAAGTGATACCTAGTATCTTAACTAAGAGAAACAACACTTAAAAATTGTTTATAAAATCAAAAATCTTTCAGGTGGCATCACAGATATTGCTTCTTGATCTCTGTACTATTTCTGTAAAGGATCTCTGTCCTCCCTAAAGTATGTTCTTCTTAAAAGCCGATACCATCTTGGGTGAAAACAGAAAAACAAATGCTAATAGTGATCCGAAAAGCATTTTCATAAAATATTGCATGGGATCATTGTCAACTTCTTCCTCTGTACCAGTGGACGTTGACATTGCCATTGTCGAAGGCAATGCTTCAATAACTGCATCTGCCAGATCAGTTATGAAAGAGGAGGTGCAATTCAGAGCAGGAACACGACCCCAATTTTCAATTCCCGATTCAAGTGCTAACTCCTTGTATTCCATATCAATCTCTTCAAGAGTCTCTATATGCTCGCTCACAAAGCTGAAATTCCAATAGCATGGATATATTAGGTGAGATATCAAGAATAAAGCAAGAGATTGTGTTATTTTGCAGACAAGTAAAAAGTAAGCCAACAAACATTCATATGAGAAGAAGCACTTCCTACCAAGTCAACAAAAGCATTGTCCCTTACTAAATCCCACAACTAAAATGTATCTCAGAGACAGTTGGCTATTGTCGCTCCAAATCCCACATCAGTTTTATGAATATGCAGGAGACTAAAAACCATTAGGATAATACCACTAAGGCACTAACTGAAGAATTTCAAGACACTTCAAGTAAGGTAAAACATCTCACCCCCTTTTCTTTTTCTTCCAACTAATCAAAGAGGTTCTCACGGTTAATAGTCGAAGTATTAATTTTCCAACCTCTCATGCACAAGAGATTAGCATCCATAAGTGACGATCCTTTCTATAAATTCAAGTTATCAATTTGGAGCAATAGGACCCATGAGTCATGTGGTCTTCCTGTTACCTTCTCCAGCAAATCAGGTCTGGCTAGAGAAACCATAGTAGACTTGAAATAGTTTTCAACAAAATGTATCCATGTTAAATTTGCATGACAGCCCATAGAAAGTCTAAAAGAGGTCGTTAATCTAAGAAAAAATCGCCCAACAAATAGATAGCACTTAGTTTTGATCCCATGACATCACAACTCATTGAGAAGATAAGTTTCAGGTGCTAGAATGCATACCTTACTGGAACAGCCAACAGAGACTTTACACCTTTCTGTCCAAGCTCAACAAGAACTTCATCAGTGTATGGCTTCAACCATTGTACAGGACCAACTCGGCTCTGGAATGCAAAAGGATAATACTGAATTAATTCACCACGAGGGAAAAGTACCTTCATCCCACTATATTTAGTTTTTGGTATATTTCTTGTATACAGGAACTTCCCCACATTAATGAAATTGCGTTTCTTCATTTTACGTAGTATAAGAATAAGAATAAAATGTGATGAAGGATTATTAACACTGAGTTTAGAGAAGAGTTAGGAAAATCTGAAATGTAAAAAAGTCTGGAGTTGGTAGAAAAGATGTCGCATCAAATTTGAAATAATACAAGTAAAACTAAAATCAATCTGAATGTTGAGGGATGAACTTTTGGCATTTTTGGGAAAACGTCATATTTTATGAAACAGAACAAGATAGAAGTAAAATGAGGAAAATGTGAGTCATATTCTGTCTCAAACCCCTACAAACTTCCTCACAAGAAAAGACTGTTTTAAAAATAGGAGGAAGGAAAAAAAAGGAGAAAAATATGGAACAGTTCCACTTTGACGTGAACACTGATCAGTAAAAGCACATAGAGTTTGGTTAAACTGAACTTTGAGTCATTGCAGCGTGGAAAAATACATTTATTTCCGATCTCTAATAAATCACTTAGAGGGCACCATTAGGAAGAGCTGAATGTACATGGTATTGCAGAATGTGGAGAACTACGGGTAACACAAAAAGTGATCTGGAGGACCTAAGCTTTAGGACAAACCTGGTAAGCCAAGGTATGATCATTGTTGATTTCTCTAGCTTTCAGCTCTTTCATTATCAAGAAAATGCACTCTTCCATCTGATCTCTATATGGATCACCAGCATTTTCAACATAACTGACTGGCACTCCATGGGCACTAAAGAAAATCATGACCTGAAAATACATCCCTCTTAGAATTGAGTTGGAAATAGTAAAAAATTCCCAGTAATAATAAAGAACGGTTCATCACCAAACTAAAAGCATAACCATGATGATCAGAAACTAAGGCCACACAAATAAAGAAATAAGATATGCTACCTCCTCAGGCTTAGTGAAATTATGTAACTCCTGCTCAATCAAGTTTGCCATGGACTTGATGTAACCTTGTCGTTGGTACCAGGATTCAATGACAGCAACTGGCAGTCTGGACAGATAAGAGTCTTCTCTGGGAGTACACAAAAAGTTAAGATATTGATTAGAGACAGGAAAATGTATATGCATGCACTTCAATTTAAGAACATGAGACTACATAAATGCAGTAACCAAATTGAAAAGAAAAAGAGAGTTACTTGAAAATATTCTGAAGGGCACGGACACTTGAACCAGTTGTAGAGATAGAGTATTGAGGATATAAAGGCAGTACAACAAGCTTTGTAATCCCATCTCTTTTTATCTGCACCACAACAGGGAACTCAAACTCAAATTCAGATCAAACTTAAGACCTATGAAATTTCCAGCTCACAGGAGAAGAGTGATTCTTAGGTCCATTCAATCCCAATTATTCATTTGGGTGTCCTTGAAAGGATAACTGCTGGCTGGGATCAAGTAGGTGCAGAAAACATGTTCCACCCAAGAATTTCAACACATAAATCTTTTTAAATAAAAAAAATATAGGATCTCAAATAAATAGCTGGCAGTTCATCAAAAGTATCAGCATATAACTATTTGACTATATCTGTACATAAAAGTAGTGAGGTTGTATAACAAGCTTGCTAAGGAAAACAGAGCACATTAACAAGACTTTGCTTACCAGAAGCCAAAACTATCTCCTCCAGATAAATTAATGAAAAGAAAGCATAATGAATTTTCTTCAGTAATATTTCCAAACAATGTAATCAGAACACAACACATAATTGCTACAACTATCAATTTCGCTTCTTACAAATGAAAATGGCCATGATTATCTTCAAAATGTGAATTACTCTGGGACGGGCTTTAACAAAAAGGGTTTATTTACCAATTGAAAAATCAGTAAACAATAGTATAGATCACTTTTTTTTGAGGTGGTCTATATATCACTGAATATTCTTAGCATAATTGATTTAAGCAAATGCCAGAACAAAACATTAGCTCCTCATAAATGGACATTGACAGACAAGTTAGCTTATAATGTGTAAACATTCTAATCGTGGACTAAGACGGACGTTAGCCGGACTTGAAAACCCCAAAAACACAAAAATAAGAAGCTATATTTTAATATATTGCAAGCTGAAAAGGGGCTTCTTTAGTAGAATTCCTCACATTTTACTACTTTGATCCAAATTTTGGCTTGTAAAAAGCTTTCTAGTCCTCCAACTTTAGTTCAGTAGTACTTATCAGACGTTTTTTAGTTGAGTAGTAATTTCTTTTTATCAGTAAAATGATGAATACTACTTATCAAACAATTCTTTTAGTTGGGTTGTGCCTTCCTTTTCAATAAAAGGTGCACATACTGATAAAAATGAGAGTTGGCTTGAATGCTTTGGTCATGTCCTAAGGAGACCTTCTGATGCAATGGGTTCTGGGAATGAAAAAAACATAATGATTATAGGAAGCTGTCTCAAAATACCAATAATCACCCAGAATCCATGCAACTTGGAGAAAAATAGAGCACGGTGAAAGAAAAAGATCCCTTAGCAGTACCACCCTAGTTGAGATTAAGGCTTAGTCTTCTTGGTATGTCTCCAATTTGCTAAGAGTCTTTTTAATCTCGTCAGGGATTGTATTTGTCAATAGAAAATCTAGCAATATTCACGGCTTAGAGAACCTAATGTATTGAAGATTGGAAATGGAGCTAAATGGGAATGAAATGGGTAGCAAGGATGCATATAATCCCCACTAGCTCGGGATTAAGGCTTAATTCTTGATAAACATGGGTCACTGTAACCGATTTCTTATTCTTCTGTTTCATGTACAATATTTATTTTAGGTTTAGACATTTTACACATGCATGGCTGAAAGCAAATCAAGCCCAAAGAAGCTATTTGACTTGGCACTTAATAAAGCTAGACATGAAGTACAATCCAGTTCAATTACTGTTGGGATTAACAAAAGACGGAAGATTTTCCGTGGAGGAGGAGGACGAGAAAAGAGAGAGGAGAGAGGAGAGAGGAGAGAGGAGAGAGGAGGAGATAACACAAAGAACACAGAAACCTTTAGCCCATAATCCATTAAGTAGAAAACTCATCTGTTATTATTGTTGCTAACTTAATCCATTATTATTCATCTGCTACTTTCCCCAATAAAAAGTTTTTCTGAAGCTACTAGTAAAAAATAAGATTTCTACAATCAAGATCCTAGATAATATTACTTTAGGGTAAGACAAAGTGTAAAATCATAAGAACCTTTAAAGAAACGGAAAAGGGAAAAAAAGATATTATCTATTTATATATATATATATATATAATGAGCTAAACTCCATTTTCTATGTAAAGCTCAAAGTTTAAATATGACAATGCAACTCAGAACATAGAACAATTGCAGCGAACATGTAATACAAGTTATATATAAACATAGATATAGAATGAAAAAGCATATGGCATACCATTATTTATACTCATTATACAGTAAAATACAAGCCGGGATTTGTAGCATATGTGCTACAGAAAACATATTTTATGTCATAAGGTAACAAAATAACAGAAATCAAGAAACACTGCCAAAGTAGTTGTAAGATGTGTAGGATCTTATAGTTCTAACATTTTTTATTCTACCTAACAGAATTACTCTATTTTTTACTGATTCTTTAATCTTATTTAGTAGAAAGATTTATAATTTGTGCTTGTTAGTTAGTACTTCTGTGAATTGTGCCCGTGTTCAAGCTCTCAAAACATATTAAACTTATTTGAAAAGTATAAATGAAACTAGTGTTCGAATGACTTGTTGAGATTATAGTGTAAGCACATGAGAGAAGACGCAGACAAGATCAAACAAAAGATCAAGACAAGAAAATGTCAACTGGAAGGATCAAGGATGCATTTTAAGCCTACCTGGTGAACAGCTTCCTCGGTGAACGGGTGCCAGTACCGCATTGCAACATAGACATTAGCCGGGACTTCCTTTGTTTCTAGCGCCATTTTTAGTGCACTAGCCTGTAATGATGAGCTTAAGAGGATTAACAAGTTGAAAATGACACCAGCATAATGAAATAAAAAGAACTTGTTAGCACAGAGCACATAAATAAACTAAGGTTTTTCTGTACCTGCTCATCTGTTATTTTTCGTAAAGGGGAACCACCTCCAATTGCAGCATATCCTTCCTTACTTTTTGGAGCTCGGAGAACAGATATAAGTTGTGCCAATGGGCGCTGGAGAAATCGGAACAATCTGGGGAGACGTATAATATCCTGCCACCAAAATTCATACCATTAGCATAAACACAAACAATGAAACTAAACTTCAACTTAGGGAAAAAAAAAGAGTTATACTGATTGTTAGCATACAGGATCAGCAAATAAGTTGAACAGAAAAGGCTGGACATCATGAAGCGTGTCTGGTCCTCCAAGATTCAAAAGTAGCACTCCGATCTTTTCTTCAGCTGTCTGTGAAGAAGACTCAACAATGCTCCTCGGATACGTAGACAATCCAACAGAGCAGAATGTCTTGCCAACTACATCTCTCTTGTGCATTGGGCGTTGTAAAGACAATCCCCCAACTACACTGCTTTTTTTAAGAGTGGGTTCAGAAGATAAAACTGTAATCTCTCGCTCATCAGAATTCATTTCTCGCCCACCATGTGAGGAATGGCAAGCAGGCATTAACCTTTTCTGCGAGCAGCATCTGCCAGGACAAAAATTCAGGTTCAGCACTTCATTTTGGCATTCAAATTAGCAGGGAAATGAAAAATCTATGTCTATCCCATCATCAAAAAGGTTCTTTTGCCCTCACAAGAGAGTCTATCGAGTCATCATACTTGATACATTCCCTCCATTAGATTGTCATTACAAAGTTATATATATGTAAAGAGTAACTTCCTAAAATTTGTAAACAAAACATTTTCCCCATTTTATAAGCTACCAGATGACCCCATTCTCCTACCAAACCCAAAACATCCGAAACATTTCAACAAGATTCTAACTTTTCAAACAGTCAGTCATATAACTGATCAAATCAAACGTTACAACAAAGAAAAAAGGAACTGCATCCTTATAAAAACATATAATTGACAATAACAGAATTTAAGAGCAACCCATATGAAAAAAGAAAGGAATTTCCAAGAAAATGAAAACCCATAAAAGCTTACATGGAAGAGTTAGAAGTGAAATTGGCAAAACCAGAACTTGAAACCTTAGTGGGTTGAAGAAGTCGAGAGATCGTCCCTGTTTCCATGATCTACTATTTGATGATTTTCTTCTATCAAAATTTTCCAAAAAGAGATCTCAGTCTAGTTTTTTATGGGTCTGAAAGAAAAAAAAATACTATTTAATGCAGAAAAATGTGTAGTTTGTGGGAATTTTTTGGTGAGAAAAATAAAGGGGTTGGCTAATAAAGTAAAATATTGAGAAGAGTCAAAGAAATGTAGGGTTTATGGAAGCTAATTGGATGTATAAAAAAAGAGGAGAGTCAAAGGGAGAGGAATAACGAAGACGTGTTCATAGCTAGTGATGGAGCAACTCACCTAACACCATTTTTTCTTCGAACGAAACCGCCACGACTTTTTCTTTTCTCTTTTGGAGGCTATTAAATACTACTCTCTCCGTTTTATATTAGTTGATTAATTTGTTTTTAAAAGAATTAATTATAAGAATAATATAAAGAAATTTTAATTAATATTTCTTAATTTAGCAAGGTGAACAATTGATATGAATAATTAATTTTACTAAGATGATCAATTAGTGTGAAACCGAAGGAGTATCTAATAGTACACTCTTTGGCATAAAATTTGGCATTAGCTATGTAGTTTTTGATTACCATTTGGATATTTGTGTAAAATTTAGAATTAAAATGCATACTTTTGTTTGTCAATTTTGTAGTCTCAAATAATATATTGGTAGTCTTGCATTATCTATGTATATTATTTTTTAATATAATAATATATCGTATAATATCAAAAGTTGGTAGAAATGATTGGCAAGGCATCTGAACTAATCATGTGAGCAGTTAGACTGTACTCACTCTCTCCAACAATAGTTATTTACTATTGATTTGACACAAATAATAAATAATAGGAGTAATAATATTATTTATCTTTTGACTTTATTAAATTTAATGTTTTGAGAAATGTGTTAGATGATAAATAGAGTTATTTAATA
>JAJOOF010023123.1:0-16426 GCA_029582545.1 Solanum lignicaule | reverse complement strand
ATTTTTTATGTCCACGTGGGCAAATATATATGTTTAAAATACGGTATTAAATAGTCTAGGGAGGTAATAGGTCCTCATGAAAGTTTAGTATTGCAACAAAAAATTCAACCAAAGTTGGAGTATTTTTCAGACCCTTATCCCTAAATATTACTACTTACTTTCTCATTTTAAATTTACGTCAAATAAATATCTTTCTAAAGGGTTAACTTGATTTTTTATTCATTTTTAACTAATTATCATTTCTATTGTTGTAAACAAATATTTATATATATATATATATATATATATATATTATTCAAAATTAGGAAGCTTAATTAATTAATGAGTAATTAATTCATACCAATTTTATTTTAAAGAATGACTAACTTTGTCAAATTAGTTAATCTCGCAAAATAATTACATTTAATTTAATAGATTATGACTATTTAATAAAGAAGATGTTATAATTTAAATGAGTTAATTTGAGAATGTCATGACCAAGACCGTCGTGAGTGGCACCCACACTAACCTTTCGGTGGGAGAACCGTTACTACAACCCAACTAATCAATTTAAAGTTACGGAAGCAAGTTTAAATAACTAAATACTGAAGTTCCCATAAACTTCCAAAAGATCTAACAACGAATTTGCAGAATTTAAATGCCTAGAACCTGAAAGTCAATGTACCAAAACTCTAACAATGAACCATAGTCTAAAGAAATGGGTACAACCCAAACTAAACAAGAGAAATCTAAAGATGGACTAAACAAAAAGGAGAACTCAAGGCAGCTCGGAAGAACTGGCTCACCCTTGAATTCGATCGGCGATCACTGATCTTCTTGACGAGGTATGTCAATAGCTGCTTGAAGATACCTTGTACTCAACAAAAGAAAGAGCAAGGGCAATCTCAGTACACAACCACAGTGTACTGGTAGGATCACACGGCTATCCCACTAAGTGCAGCATACATAAGTCAATAAAACATAATAATACCATGCATACACCGAAGATATACAATATCATCATCATTTACGAACAACGAACATTTTTACAATTCTCACATATCACAGTTATATTAAGTCATTGGTCCTCTCATGGAACCTAAACCCAAATTGTTAGCATATCGAAACGTGGTACCCGATCCAATGATTATGCCAGAACATGGCAATGGATCCCATAATTATGCCGGAACGTGGCAACCGATCCAAGTTAGTGTGTCGGAATGCAACACCTGATCCATTCAACAAGCCACAATCACAATCACAAAGTACACTCTCATAATCATACAATCAAGTCATGATTCATGACATTCATCATTCATATATCCTCATTTACAATTAATGTGATCAATAATGCAACATTCACATACATACATGATCATAATGAAGCAAGAACAAACATACATCACACAATCATAGAATCACAACCATCACCTACTTCGAAACAAGCTTGAAACCCTAAGAAACTTGATTATTCCCTTTTCGGATGCGTTCCACTTGTTCTAGGTCTACAAACAATCAATGTACTACAGGAATCAATAAACGATAACTAATTACTCGAATTACTAACAATTCTAACAACCCTAGATCATACCCATGATCCCACTACCCAAATTAGGGCTTTTCCCACCATAATTCTCAGATCAAAACTCTCCCACATAGATATTTACCTATTAGATTATGTTCTACGGATCGAAAAATGGGTTCGAGGAGTTTAAACCTTACCTTTAGCCTTAAAGATGGTGGAAAACAGTCAAGAATCGCCTGGGGTTTGTCTCATTACTCTCAAAGTCGAAAAGTGCAGAATAAAGACGTTTTGGGGTTTATTTCCAAATTAAGTCGCATCGGGCCCGCCACATCGGTCCTCACCCCGCTATAGTGGCCCCGCCCTAGCGGTAGAAATCCCGCCCCAGCAGCTTATACGGAACCAGTGAGCTCTTTTAATAATTCCAAGACCCTATTTCACAACACACCTTCAACCAATGACACTCAGAAACTACCCGTTCACGCTAAGATCAATTTCGGGAGTTCTACTCACCCGAATTCAATTCCGTAAAGTCCTACGGATTCGTTAACGCCTTAGCTATCTACTCATGTTATCAAAATCATAATTAAATCACCCAATTGCTACCAAATTTTCCTAGACTTCACTGACTCCGATTTCTTCCAAATCTGGACTAGGTTAGGAAATCCCCAGTTACTACCAAAAATATTTTCGGCTCGAAATCTTTCCCCGTTGGCTTTTCTATAACTACGGAACCCGGTCGTTACAATAGATACCAATTTATCCATCACTCGTCCCCGAATGACAAACTTAGGAAAAATAGGCTAACGAAAGAATGGAGTAGTACCTGAATCGATGAACAATTGGGGATACTTGTCGCATGTCCTTCTCAATTTCCCAAGTAGCTTCCTCAACTGGATGATGCTTCCATTGAACTTTCACAGACTTGATCTCCTTGGTCCTCAGCTTACACATATCACGATCAAGAATTGCAATTGATTCCTCCTTATATTGGAGGTATTTGTCTAACACAATTGAGTCCCACTTAATGATGTAATCCCCATCACCATGATATCTCTTCAACATGGACACATGAAATACCGGATGAACTCCCGATAAGTTAGGAGGTAAAGCCAATCTATACGTTACCGGTCCTACACATTCAAGAACCTCAAAGGGACCAATGTATCGCGGACTTAGTTTGCCTTTCTTGCCAAATCTCATCACCCCTTTCATGGGTGATACCTTAAGAAGAACATTCTCACTGGTTTGAAACGCCATGTCTCTTACCTTATGATCCGGATACTTCTTCTGTCTACCTCACCTTATCTTGAGCATCCTTCACTAAATCAACCCCCAATGGTTTCACATCTCCAGCCTCAAACCATCCTATGGGTGATCTACATCCCTCCCATAGAGTGCCTCAAATAGTGTCATATCAATGCTGGAGTGATAACTATTATTATAAGAAAATTCACACAAAGGTAAGAACTTATCCCAATGACCTCCAAAATCAATCATACATGCCCTCAACATGTCTTCTAACACTTGAATGGTCCTCTCTGACTGCCCGTCCATCTGTGGATGGAAGGTTGTACTAAAAGTGAGTTGTGTGCCCAATTCATCATGTAACTTCCTACAAAACTTGGATGTGAATTGGGTACCACAGTCTGAGATGATATAAAGGGGCACTCCATGCAACCTTACTATCTCTTACACATAAACTTTACGCAATTGTTCAACATTATAATTTATTCTTACCGAATAAAATGGACTGATTTAGTCAATCTATCAACCACTACCCAAATAGAATCAAACTTCCCTAAAGTCTTGGGAAGACCATCCACGAAGTCCATAACTATCCTTTCCCACTTCCATTCTTGAATTGACATTCTTTGAAGCAATCATGTAGGCCTTTGGTGTTCATACTTCACTTCTTGAAAATTTTGACACTTAACCACAAACTCCGCTATATCCTTCTTCATGCCCGACCACCAATAAATTCGCTTCAAATCTCGGTACATCATGGTCACACCCGGATGAATGGAATATCGCAAACCATGAGATTCTGTCAACAATTTCTGAATCAAGTCATCAACTTGATGAACGCATATCCTCCCTTTAAAACTGAGCACACCTTCCGCATCAAGAGTGGTCTCTTGTGCCTTACCAATCACAGTCTTCTTCTTAAGTTCATTCAAGTTCTCATCCTCAAATTGTTTGGTCTTGATCTCTTCCATAAACGTGGCCCTTACTTCAATGCTACCTAACACCTCACCTTTTTCTGAGATACCCAATTGCATGAATTTAGACTCCAAGGTCTGAATTTCCTTAGCCAAAGGTCGCTTAGTTACACTCAAGCAAGCTAAACTACCCATACTTACCATTTTTCGACTCAAAGCATCTGCCACTACATTAGCCATCCGGTCACAAACAAGAATAGTACATGTGATCACTGTGTTAGACACCTCTGCCTCATTCTTGCCCGAAAAGGCGTAACACTGAGCCCTACTCTACATGCGTTACCATTTCCTCTACCCCCACGACCTCGCTGATTACCTCCTCGCCCACCTTGCGGACGCTCTCGACCATTATTACCATTTCCCGTAGGTACTACTGCTCTAGTCTACTGCTGCGCGGAATCCATCATGCGCGGGTAGGGACAATCTCTCCTCATATGCCCAGGTTCACCACAGTTGTAATATGTACGATCAAAAGATTGCTTGTTGCCCGCTGAAGGTGCGACTCCCTGGCTATGCTGAATCAAATTATGAGGTGGAGTTCTTTGGTAATTACCTGTAGAGGGGGGAATAGCAGACTAAATTGTCTTAGTTGCAAGCAATGGCCTTTCGGACCCCTGGAGTAAGAACCTTGAAAGTTACCCGAGTTCTTGGCCCTTTTAGCCAATGCCTTAGCCTAACCGTCTCACCTCACCCCCTCCACTTTCTTCACAAAGTTTGTTACCTCATTAAAGCTCCTCCCTGCAGAGGTGATATGAACAGATAATACATGCAACTCAGAATTTAGTCCCCTAATAAATAACTGAATTCTCTCTTCCTCAGTAGTCACCAATTTAGTAGCATATCTAGACAAAGCATGGAACTTGGCCTCATAAGCAGCCACAATCATACCACCTTTTTTCAGAGCCATGAAGTCATCCTTCTTACGATCTCTCAAAGTCCGAGACACATATTTTTCTAAGAACAGAGCATGAAACTGAGTCCAAGAGAGTGGGGGCTAAAGTTGAAGATCTGCATTCCACATAAGCTCTCCACCACTCCTTAGCCTCACCTTGAAGCTGAAAAGTCACAAACTCAACCCCATGCTGATGGACAATTCCTAACTTATGAGGCCTCTCATAACAATCTAAAATAAACTCATGAGTATCCTCACTCTCAGAACCAAGAAATACATGAGGCTTTAGCTTCAAAAACTTAGTCAACATTTCATGCTCATTACCAGTCATAACGGGACCCAACAAAGGACGGAAGAAAGCGTCATTACCTCCAGTTCCACCTATATTGGGGGCAGTGTTAGCAGTAGGGGGATAGGCGGGAGCCTGAGTTGCTTGAGCAGAGGGAAGCACTCTAGGACCAACCAATCCCTTCAAGAACGACATGATTTGTTGAGCTAACACTGGGTTCAAAGGAGGAATACATGTAGTCTCAGCCTGCACCTCTTCCTCTTGTCCAACATCCTCTTCATTCTTAATCCCAACATCTTCCTCTATCTCTTCATGATGCGCAGGAGGGGCCTCATTTATTAGTGCATTCTCAACAGGAGCTCTATCCCTAGTAGATGCTACTCTTCCTCGGCCTCTACCCCTAGCTCTTCCTCTACCCCTGCCTCGACTGCGACCTCTCACTACAGATTCCTCAGTTGGAGCATTGACGAGAGCTATGGGCTTGACGCCGTTGAATCTAGTATTAACTATCTGCGGGCAGAAGAGTGAAGGAGGTTAGATACCAATTTGAATCGCCAGTTACCAATTGGAATCAAGTTATAGCACGAAAGGAGACAAAAGAAACCAGAGAGATTTCCTAAAGTCCTATAGCCTCTCGAAGAAAAATGCAGACGTCTCCGTACTGTTCCGCAAGACTCTACTAGACTCATTTTGATACATCGAGATCAACGAACCTAGGCTCTGATACCAACTTTGTCACGACCCAGACCGTTGTGAGTGACACTCACACTAAACTTCCGGTGGGAGAACCGTTACTACAGCCCAACTGATCAATTTAAAGCTACGAAGCAGGTTTAAATAACTAAATACTGAAGTTCCCATAAACTTCCAAAAGATCTAACAACGAATTTACTGAATTTAAATGCCTGGAGCCTGAAAGTCAACGTACCAAAACTCTAACAATGAGCCATAGTCTAAAGAAATGGGTACAACCCAAACTAAATAAGAGAAATCTAAAGAACTAGTCTAAGTCCGAAAAGATGGACTAAACAAAAAGGAGAACTCAAGGTAGCCCGGAAGAACTTGCTCACTCTTGAATTTGATCGGCGATCACTGATCTTCTAGACGAGGTCTGTCAATAGCCTCCTGAAGATACCTTGTACTCAACAAAAGAAAGAGCAAGTGCAGTATCATTACACAACCACAGTGTACTGGTAGGATCACGCGACTATCCCACTAAGTGCAACATAAATAAGTCAATACAACATAATAATACCATGCATACACTGAACTTATACAATATCATCATTATTTACAAACAACGAAGAATTTCACAATTCTCACATATCACAGTTATATCAAGTCATTGGTCCTCTCATGGAACTCAAACCCAAACTGTTAGCATACCGAAATGTGGTATCCGATCCAATGATTATACCGGAACGTGGCAACCGATCCCATAATTATGCGAAAATGTGGCAACCGATCCAAGTTAGTGTGTCAGAACACAACACCTGATTCATTCAACAAGCCACAATCACCATCACAAAGTACACTCTCATAATCATACAATCAAGTCATGATTCATGGCATTCACCATTCATATATCCTCATTTACAATTAAAGTGAATAATGCAATATTCGCATACATACATGTATCATAATGAAACAAGAGCAAACATACATTACACAATCATAGAATCACAACCATAACCTACCTCGAAACAAGCTTGAAACCCTAAGAAACTTGATTTTTCCATTTCTAGATTCGTTCCGCTTGTTCTTGGTCTACAAACAATCAATGTAATACGGGAATCAATAAACGATAACTAATTACTCGAATTACTAACAATTCTAACAACCCTAGATCATACCCATGATCCCACTACCCAAATTAGGGTTTTTTCCACCATAATACTTAGATCAAAATTCTCCCCCATCGATATTTACCCATTAGATTACATTCTACGGATTGAAAAACGGGTTCAGGGAGTTTAAACCTTATCTTTAGCCTTAAAGATAGTGGAAAACTGTCAAGAATCGCCTGGGGTTCATCTCCTAACTCTCAAAGTCGAAAAGTGCAGAATGAAAACGTTTTGGAGTTTATTTACGACTTAAGTCACATCGAGCCCGTCACAACGGTCCTCACCTCGCTACAGCGTCCCCGTCCTGACAGCAGAAATCCCGCCCCAGCGGCTTGCACGGAGTCAATGAGCTATTTTAATAATTCCAAGACCCCATTTCACAACACACCTTCAACCAACGACACTCAGAAACTACCCATTCACGCTAAGATCAATTTCGGGAGTTCTACTCACCTGAATTCAATTCTGTAAAGTCGTACGAATTCCTTAACGCCTTAGCTATATACTCATGTAATCAAAATCATAATTAAATCACCCAATTGATACCAGATTTCCCTAGACCTCACTGACTCCGATTTTGTCTAAATTTGGACTAGGTTGGGAAATCCCCAGTTACTACGAAAAAGTTTTCCTGCTCAAAATCTTTTCCCGTTGAATTTTTTATAACGATGAAACACGGTCGTTACAGAGAAAAACTTGACAATCCAAGTCTTTTTAAACCGGCCAATCCATGTGTGCTATGTAGGCGAGCATATGGATTGTGCTTCTTCACTTTTAATCTCAGCCATCTATTTTGATATGATGGTTTTAATTAATTTAGCTTTTACCATTATATATATATATATATATATAATATTTCTTTTGAATTCTTGATTTATATTAACCGTCCGATCAACTGATTGGATGACCCTAATTAAGTTTGTAAAAGAAATACTTTTACCAAAAATAGTACACCCCACCGCCCCCTATTCTTTCTCTTTCCCTAGACCATTGTCTTTCTTACTTTTTCCCAAAACGCATTTCAGACTCATCCTTTCCCATAACATTTTCTTTTCCCATAAAGCTCCTCCTTCCCCATGCCCCTTTACCCCCTTCCCATCAAATAACAGTCATGGACCACCGAAAAATGTCAATTTCCAGTGGTCTCTCACTTTATCCCTCTGTCAATCACTCACCCCTCCTTCAAATCAACCTAAAAAATTAATCCAAGAGAGATTTTTCTTCCCCTTTGTCATTGTTTCTTCTGCTTTCTTCTAAGATTTGGTTTTCCAAGGATTCAAATTTTGAATGAAGCCATGCTAGTAATCGGCTATAAAAGGAACCCTTTGGTCCTCATCCAAGACCATTCCGAAAACTGATGAAAAACATCAAGAATCGAAAAACAAAATCAACCAGGAAAGAGAGTAAAACGCAACACATACATCAAAGCTTTTAGAGTATGAAAATTATCTCATCTTCTTATCATTCTGTTTCGGTTTTGAATTCGAGTTCGAGGAAGTTTGAAGTTGGAATTCTCGACGACAAGTCATAGTTTGCTACTCCAGAAAAGGTATGTAACCTCACCCTTATTAGAGTCTTCTTCATATTTTGGCTTTGTTTGTTTGTTCTGATAGTTTAGTAAGGATAAAATTCCTTGTAAGATTGAGATTTTGGTCTTTTATTTGTGAGTATGATTCGAGTATGTATATGTGGATGTTGAAAGTGCATTACGAGCTTCATTCGTAACCTAAAAATTGTTACTGTTCTTTTTCTCGGTCTTCATAACGGCATCTTGTTTAGTATCAAACTGTCCCACTCGTCTTAGTTTATTTTGTTTGTTATGAATCTTCATTGTTTGCCTTAAGTGAAATGTGCAAATCCAAGTTTTAAGTTGCTTATGCCTATTTTGTGTCTTCGTTTTTTTATCATCCGAAACATGTTCATTTAAGTGTTGCCTCTATGTTTGTAATCACCCTCCTCTTCACATTTTGTCTTCGATTTCTGGAAATAAAGATATTGTTATTAAATAGTTCCTTGCCATTTATCTTGATTCTTTCTATTTGAACATGTTTTGTTATTCTTTTTTCTGAAAGTTTATTCACAGAATATGAATTAGTAAGAAGTATTGTCATTTAGAAGAAATTATTGATTGACTCATCTAGCATATAAGTAGTTGTTTCGTGATCAGGTTTTGTTTAATACCCTTGATCCAGCCACCCCTCTTTTTTGATTCATATCTTGTTATGCTATGATTAGATGTAGTGTCTCTTGATATCATTTTTATGTTTGTATCAAACTTTAAATACATCTTCAATGCTATGGCCGAGATCAAGTAACTATCATGAAAAGCATGTTTTGTGAATAAACTATTACCTTTCAATGTTGCTTTTGAAATATCAGAACGTTGCCTGCAAAGTAGATGTCACTTTTATTCAATTTTTGAGTCTTATTTTTCTTAAAGTGACTTGAGTATCTAAGTACAAGTAGTATACTACAAATTTATTATATGTTTTTAAAATAGTTAATTGTATATAATCAAATATCCATCTAATATAGACACTCTAACATTTTCTTCTAGTCATGTGTTACTGGTGCATTTCTAGTTTCCAACTTTGACAATTCATATTTCTTTGTTTAGTTTTGAGAACTTAATAGGTTGTTTATGTTCTAAGTTCCTAAAATAGACCATCAAATGTGATGATATTCTCATGTTTTCTTCCCAAGTATGCTTACATGATTTCAATGGAGTGTATATGCCTTAAGTAGTTAAGGACAATTAGTTTACTAGCTTCACCTTGACTAACTTAGTGTATCTCGAATTGTGTTAAAGTATATAAAGTAAGCAAATCTAATCACTTTTGAAACACCTACATAAGTTCATGGCTGCCTAGATAAAGAAAAGAAAAAAATATTAAACCTTCACATGCTAGAATGAATTTTTTTCTTTCTTTTTTTAGCCTTTGACATTCTTGTTTAATGTGTGTTCACATTTTTTTGCATACATTCCTATTCATCTTGCCTTGTCTTGGGCACCGCATTGGACTTAATATCCTATATATAATATCTACTCTAAAGATTAAGAGGATATATCATTTAATTAATTACTAATCTTTATCTCTTTTCCTTTTCTTGTGTTTCATGTACGGTCGAAAGGCTGGAGTTTCTACTTTGGAACTCATTATTGGCCAAAAATATTAGGTCAACAGTATGTAGGATCATCGTAATACTTGAAGTATCGTAAATTAGGAGTCCAATATTTCTTAGCCTCACTTTTATATTTTTTGATTATATTATTTTGATATACTAACTAATTCTTACATATGTTTGCATAACTCTTAAGTTTTGATATATTAAATTGTTTTTCTTTTATTTTGAAGATTATTTATGTGGGCTAATATTATTTGTTAACAGATTGAAAATTATCTTATAAACCTTTTGGAAACACTTTTAGAACAAATAATAGAAAATATTTTTTCTTGAAAATAGATTAACGTCTTAAGTTTACTTATATGTTGTCACGACCCGGGCCACACCCTTGGCGTAACTGGCACTTGAGAACCATTTCTGAACCCCAAGTGAACCCTTGTCCTGGCTACATGACTTACATGACATTAAACAATATGCAGAATCTTAAGTATATGGACAATCAGACATTTAAGAAAGTTTTAAAATACAGTCTTTGTAAAATACATAACATGAACCATGAGTTAAACAAAATATCAGGAAAAAACAATGGAAAACATCTTCTTAATCGGTCTACGAAGCCTCTAATAATGTGAGATGGATGGTGGCGTGTCGCGCCAGATCTGCATTTACTGGGGGTTTGATTAGGCGCACTATTGGTGCCCTGCGCCAGGCTTGCATTTACTGGGCGTCTGAATGAGCGTACCGCTGGCGCCCTGCGCCAGGCCTGCATTTACTGGGGGTCTGATTGGGCGCACTGTTGGCGCCCTACGCCAACCATGGTGGTGTGTCGTGCCAGGCATCCATTTACTGGGGTCTGATTGGGTGAACTGTTAGCGCCTTGGGGGCGCGATACCCCACCCCAAACCCAGAACATTGACGAATTTTTCTTGTTTAATTCATGGCCTAACTCATCAAAAATCGAATGGTTCATCCCCAAAACCATTTATATTCATAAACCCAACACACTCAAATTACATCAAGAACATCACTTATTCGGAAAACCCTCACTTTAACAATTTAATCAGACTCCATTGATAAGGAATGAAACAAAACCTTAAGAATTCCTCAAGAACCTTTACATAAACGATTTAATGAACGAAATACATGTTTGGCGCGAGGATGAAAAATTCTATAACTATGAGAAACCTCACATACCTCAAAAGAACCAAGTTCTTGGCGATTTCCCCAAAACCTTGAAGAACTCTTGAAACCTCCTGTTTTCTCCTCTTGAACTTTGCCCTAACTTGCTTAAACGTTTTTGAGAGAATGAAAAATGATTTCGATCAGCTTAGACCCCTATTTGGGCGAGCCAAAAAGTGTGGGCCTAATAGGGTAAAGAAAATACCAAAATACCCCTCATTTAAACAGATGAAAAGGCTCTATCTAGAGAGGCTGCACCCAAATGGGCATAACGCCTTCATTCGAACTCGAATTTTAGCAAACTTAGTGGCGTTGGAAAGAGGACTCGAAGACCTTCGATTTGATACCTCATGGGCCACCTAACTCATTTTGTGCTAAAAGTTGGTCGTTTGAAGTTGATTCAAAAACTCAGAATTTGAAGAGTAACTTGCATGACTCTAAATTTAGTTCTTCCTAATTTAGCTCTTTCTAAGACTGAGGTGTTACAATATCTCCCCTTTGGGAACATTCATCCTCGAATGAGACCACTCTACGTAGAATTGGGGTGGAAAATATCTAACATTCAACTTAAACACCTAACATGCAATTCACATATGCTCAATATACTCATTTAAAGAGTACCAAGAAAAGAGTTAGTACCTTAGTTTAGAATATCTCCGAAAGTAAAGAGATGTGCGTATCTCTTCTTCATATCCTCCTCAGCCTCCCAAGTAGCTTCCTCAATAAATTGATTCCTCCATAAGACTTTGACAGATGCAACCTCCTTAGTTCTCAACTTACGAACCTGACGATCAAGAATCTGAACGGGTATCTCTTCATAAGATAGGTTGTCCTTAATACCAATAATCTTAGTAGGTATAATAAGTGAAAGATCACCCATACACTTCTTCAACATAGAAATGTGGAATATTGGATGGACTACTGCTAACTCTGGTGGTAGCTCCAACTCATAAGCTACATTGCCAATTCTCTAGGATATCTTTTAAGGACCAATGTATCGGGGAATAATCTTTCCTTTCTTACCAAATATCATATCACCCTTCATGGTTGAAACCTTCAAGTAAACCCAATCATCAACCTCAAACTCTAAGTCTCTCCTCCTAACATGTGTATAGGATTTCTGACGACTTTGCTCTATCTTTAACCTCTCTTGAATAATCTTCACCTTCTATATGGCTTGATGAACTAAGTCTGTCCATATCAACCCAGCTTCACCAACCTCAAACCATCCTATAGGAGATCTACACCTTCGCCCATAAAGAGCATCATAATGAGCCATCTGGATGCTAAAGTGATAGCTATTATTGTAAGTAAAATCTATGAGTGGCAAGTGATCATCCCAATTATCTTTAAAATATATCACACATGCCCTCATCATATCATCTAAGGTCTGAATTGTGCGCTCTTCTTGGCCATCTGTCTGAGGATGAAAAGCAGTACTCAAATTTACCTTCGAACCCAAACCTTTCTGGAAAGACTTCCAAAAATGAGCAGTGAACTTTGCACCTCTGTCTGAAATGATAGACACATGAACTCCATGAATTTTGACTATCTCTTGAATATATAATCTGGCATAATCTTCTGTTGAGTAAGTAATCTTTACCGGCAATAAATGGACCGATTTAGTCATCCGATCTACAATCACCCAAATCGAATCATGTTGCCTGCGAGATCACGGCAAGCCAGTAATGAAATCCATATTAATCATCTCCCACTTCCAATTCGGAAGATCTATATTCTGAGATATACCACCAGGCCTTTGGTGTTATACCTTAACTTGTTGGCAATTTGGGAACTTAGTTATGAACTCTGCAATACACCTCTTCATACTACTCCACCAATAGACTTCTCTCAAGTCACGGTACATCTTTGTGGAACCGGGATGGATTGAATATCTGAAACTTTAAGCTTCCTCTATGATCCTCTCTATGAGTTCATCCACCTTTGGTACACACAATCTACCTTGATACCTCAATACATCATCTCCCCTTATTAAAAAACAATCACTTTCTGATTATGAACAGTTGCCTTCAACTCAAGCAAAACATGGTCTTGGTCTTGTTTCTCCTTCACTTCAGACACTAGTGATGATTAAAACCCATTCATCACCACTACTCCACCTTTACTGGAATCCAATAATCGGACTCCCAATCGTGCAAGTCTGTGCACATCTTTGGCCAATTCTTTCTTGCCTTCCTCAACATGGGTAGTACTACCCATAGATAACCTCCTCAAAGCATCAGCAACAACATTAGCCTTACCTAGGTGATTAAGAATACTCATGTTAGCTTTGAGTAACTCCAACCACCTTCTCTGTCTGAGATTAAGCTCTTTCTAAGTGAAAACATACTGAAGACTCTTGTGATCGGTGAACACATCAATATGAACACCCTAGAGATAGTGATGCCATATTTCCAAAGCAAATACTACAACAACCAACTCGACATCATGAGCCGGGTAATTCTTATCTTCAATCTTAAGCTGTCTGGAGGCATAAGCAGTACATTTTCCATTCTACATCAATACACAACCAAGTACAACTCTGGACGCATCACAATACACAACAAAGCCTTGTGTACCCTCCGGTAGGGTTAATACTAGGGCAGTAGTTAACTGGTTTTTTAATTCTTGAAAACTTTTCTCACAAGCTTCAGACCATTGAAATTTCACTGTCTTCTGAGTCAACTTTGTCAACGGGGATGAAATAGATGAGAACCTCTCGACAAACCTCCTATAGTAACCAGCCAATCCCAAGAAACTCCTTTTACTAGTTGGAGATGTGGGTCTGGGCCAGTTTTGCACTGCTTCAAACTTCAGAGTGTCAACTCGAATCCCGTCTCAAGATACAATGTGGCCTAAGAATGCCATGGACTCAAGCCAAAACTCACACTTAGAAAATTTGGTATACAACTCTCTATCTCTGAGAGTTTGGAAAACTACTCTGATATGACTAGCATGATCCTCCTCATTCCTTGAATAAATTAGAATGTCATCAATAAATATGATAAAAAACATGTCAAGATATGGCTTAAATACTTTGTTCATAAGGTCCATGAACATTGCAGGAGCATTAGTCAAGCCGAAAGACATAACTAGAAACTCATAATGACCATAACGGGTCCTGAATACTGTCTTCGGGATGTCACTTGCTCTTACTCTCAACTGATAATAGCCAGATTTGAGGTCTATCTCATAAAACAAAGTGGCACTCTGAAGTTGATCAAAATGATCATCAATTCTTGGAAGGAGATAATTATTCTTTATTACCTTGTTCAACTAGCGGTAAACAATACAGATCCTAAGAGAACCATCTTTCTTCCTCATAAATAGGCTGGAGCGCCCCAAGGTGAGACATTGGTCGAATAAAACCATTATCAAGAAGATCTTTCAACTGTTCTTTTAACTCTTTTAACTCAGATGGAGTCATTCTATATGGCAGAATAGAGATAGGTCGAGTATCAGGAAGAATATCTATACCGAAGTCTATTTCTCTCTCAGGAGGGACTCCAGGAAGATCATCTAGTGTAATGACTCGGAAGATCATTTTTGGAAATCTTTAAATTATTCATTAACTACACTAATTTAATTGATAGGTAATTTTAAATTATTAATTTAGTTGGTGGTTAATGGGCCAAGTCCAAATATTTAGTTAATACCCTATATCATTTTAGATCATTATTTTATTAAAAATAATAATAATAAGAAACCTCCCAAGGAGGGCATCACAACATCGGCACAAACTTGAGCGGCGGCCAACCATCACAGGTAATAACCCAACCTTAATTTTCATTATATTGTATATGGACGGATGGTCATTGATCGTAAAGGATATTATGATGATATTATAATGTGGAGTTGAAGGAAAAAAAATAGATCAATTTTGCAAACTTTGAATGGCAATTACTTTCTGTTGTTCGTAGTTTCTTTAGGCCAAGTGGGGGGACAAACATTTAGTGTTTATATTGAGTAGTAGTGACAATAATTTGTATAATATTAGTCAAACATTATTAATTATATATTGAACGAATTTGCAATAGGTTTAGATTATGTATGCTATATTTTTTTATTTTTTTTTTAAGTTGAAGTTACCGGACACCTTTTAATGTTGATTTTGGGGACTTCGGTGGTTATTATTTTATATTTCAAATTTGATATATTAAGTCAAATAATTAGATATGGAGTGTATTATATTATATGAAAACTATTAGGATTGTATTGTTGTGAGAAATTATGACTTAACCCTAGGTTTGAAACTTAGAAACTTGATTGTAAATTTGAGTGAGTTTTTGGATCTAGGCTAAACCTATGGTAATATGAGTGTTGTTAGTTTCGAAACCTTATCGTGATTATGTACTTGAATAGATTGCGTTGATTTGGAAGCTCAATGAAAAAGGAAGGCTCAAGTCCCGGGGTGATTGTTCGATTATTTGAGGCAAGTAGATTTCTAAACCCTTGTTAAGTGTATAGAATCGTGTATTTCCTTGTGGAATATGTTTGGGAGTAATGAGAATTGGTGATGGATTGACTTGTCCATGTTGAATAATTTTAATGATGGAAAAAGAGTAATAAAAAAGTAATGTGATTAATTATTGGTGTGTGATGTTTGAGAATGATTTGAAAGGCTTATTGCTTAATTGTTGATGTGGTATCACGATTGTATTGTTGTGAATTATGTCTTGTTATGAAAATGGTTATCTCCTCATTATTTGTGTGAACATGTTATTTGCATTGGTTCTGAGACATGATTGTGACAAGTGTTATGTGATAAGAGGATGTACCATTTCGAGGGACATATCGCGCGTCGCGATGAATACTATATATCGAAGGGCGTATCACGTGCTGCGCTGGATACTATATATCGATGGTCGTATCGCATGCCGCGATGGATGCATGGACAAATATGTCTCATATGGGTCCCGGACTGAGAGACAGCGGGTGTGTATCATTAGGTCAGACATGCATTGATATACTGTGAGTTTACGGTATTTCTAATACGTTTCACTTACAAGTTGTGTGTGTCTAAGGCCTTTTTATATTGGTTTTGATGTGTTTTTATCATGTTTTGCAGGAAAGACGTTCAGGTACGGAAGTGTAGAGACAGCTGAAAGAAATGCAGAAGAAAGGCATTCACGGAGGTGATCTACGGACCGTAGGTCCATTCACGGTCCGTAGGTTATAACCGTAGATCAGCAGGCAAGGCATAGAGGACAAATCAGGGAACTCTGACCAAGTGTGGAACCACGACGTCTATTGACGGTTCGTAGATTGATCTACGGATCGTACTGTTGATCCGTAGAGTGATACTGCGAGGGTTCCAGTACCTGATTTTTGAAGTTTCTAAGTATGGAGCTACGGAGGGGATTGACGGACCGT
>JAJOOF010023122.1:0-20624 GCA_029582545.1 Solanum lignicaule | reverse complement strand
GGAAGTCTCGATCCATGGACACAGACCACGGACCGTGGTCTGATCTACGGACCGTGGGTCTGTCCGTGAGTCGGGACTTAGCCAATTTTCTGAGCTGGGTCTGGGAGGGGTTTCAGTGTTGAACCACGGACCACCAGCACGGGCCGTGGTCTGACATACAGTCCGTGGATGGCAACCGTGGGTTGCACCTGAAACTTCTCAAAATCTGCATTTTTGGTCTGTTTCGAATACGGGGTGTTACAAAAACCCAACATGCACAAAACTCATCGTTTCATATCACATAAGGAGGAACTATCTTCTCCAACTTAACTAAGCTCAACATAAACATAATAGAGCCATTTTTCATCGAAACATAACTAAGCATGTTCAATACAACATCTCATGAAGTCAAATACACCATCATCATACTAAAGTGCAAACCAACCATGAGGAATATATAAATCATGGAAACTCAAGATACATGAACATGAATTCTCACAAGAACATGCATAGCATAAAGGAAATCATGAAAAGCTCAACAATACACATGGCTCCCAATACACAAGAAACCAAGAGGAACTACTAACCTCAACTTTGACTAGGAGAAGAAGGAAAAATGATAACGATAGCAGACTTCATATTGGCCTCGGCCTCCCAAGTAGCGCTCTCAACTAAGTGATTCCTCCATAGAACTTTAACGGAAGCTACTTCTTTATTCCTCAACCTCTTCACTTGCCGGTCCAAAATCTCAACCGGGTCCTCTTCATAAGAAAGGTTCTCATCAACCCCTAGACCTTCTAATGGAAGAATGGATACCGGATTGTCAATGCACTTCTTGAGCATGGAGATGGAACACCGGGTGAACCGGAGCCAATTCACTAGGTAAGTTTAATTCATAAGCAATCTTTCCAACAAGTTTCAAAATCTCATAAGGGCCCACATACCGGGGACTAAGCTTCCCCTTTCTGCCAAACTTCATTAGCCCTTTCTTAGGCGAGATCTTCAAGTAGACTCAATCACCTATCTCAAACTCTAGATCCCTCTTTCAATTATCGGCATATGAATTTTGCCAACTTTGAGCCGTCTTCAACCTATCTCTAATAAGTCAAACATTTTCGATGGCTTCACAAACTAACTCGGGAAAAATAAGGGAAAATTCACCTACTTCAAACCAACCCACCGGAGACCTATACCTTCTCCCATATAGTGCTTCATACGGAGCCATAGCAATACTTGAGTGGTAACTATTGTTGTAGGCAAACTCTATCAACGGTAGATGGTCAACCCAATTACCCTTGAAATCAATAACACACGCTCTCAACATGTCTTCTAGAGTTTGAATGGTGCCTTCCGCTTGACCATTCGTTTGGGGATGAAAAGCGGTACTAAGCTTCACATTTGTACAAAGTCCATTTTGGAATGCCTTCCAAAAGTGAGAAGTAAATTGAGTACTCCTATCCGAAATGATGGACAACGGAACCCCATGCATCCTCACTATTTCCTTGAGGTACAACATAGCATAGTCTTCTGCCGAAAAGGAAACCTTGACGGTAATGAAATGGGCTGATTTGGTCATCCTATCAACAATGACCCAAATGGAATCATGTTGCCTTCATGTACGAGGCAAACCCACAACGAAGTCCATATTAATATCCTCCCACTTCCAAGTGGGAATATCTATATCTTGGGACAAGCCTCCCAGTTTTGACTTGTTGACAATTCGGACATTTGGCCACAAAACCCGCTATATCCTTCTTTATACCATTCCACCAATAGACTTCCCGTAAGTTACGGTACATCTTGGGGGCTCCCGAATGAATAGAATATCACAAACACACAACCTACCTTGGTACCTAAGCACCCCATCTCCCCCTTGAGAGAAAGCCTCAACGGACTTGTTGAGTATCGATTCTTTCAATTCCATCAAAATAGGATCAAGGTGTTGCTTATACTTCACATCAACTACTAAGGAAGATTTGGAACTATGATGAACCACGAAACCACCCTTTCGTAAGTCAACTAGTTGGACACCTAACCGGACCAGCCTATGCATATCATGGACTAACTCTTTTTTCTCATCTTCAACATAGGCCACACTACCTATGGACATTCGACTTAAAGCATCTGCGACCACATTGGCTCTGCCGTGGTTGCAAAGGACACTTATATCATAGTCTTTCAAAAGTTCAAACCATCTTCGTTGTCGGAGGTTCAAGTCTTTTTGTCTAAATACATATTGGAGACTCTTGTGATCGGTAAACACATCTACATACACCCCATAAAGGTAATGTCTCCAAATTTTCAAAGCAAATACTATGGCTGCTAACTCAAGATCATGGGTCCGGTAATTCTTTTCATGAACCTTGAGTTGTCTTGAAGCATAGGCAATCATCTTACCATGTTGCATGAGGACACAGCCCAAACCTACTCAGGAAGCGTCACAATCTACTACAAACCCATGGTACCATTCGGTAAGGTCAACACCAGAGCGGAGGTGAGTCTATCCTTCAATTCTTGAAAGCTTTTCTCACAACCCTCCAACCACACAAACTTTGCTTTCTTTTGAGTTAAGGTCGTCAATGGAGAAGCAATGGAGGAAAAACCCTCAACAAATCTTCTATAGTAGCCGGCTAATCCCAAAAAGCTTCTAATATCGGTAGGAGTTAGAGGCTGATGCCAACCCTTGATCGCCTCCGTTTTCTTCGGATCTACCTCAATACCTATGCTCGACACAATATGCCCAAGGAAAGCAACCAACTTAAGCCAAAACTCACATTTACTAAACTTTGCATACAATTGGTGATCTTTGAGGACTTGTAACTAAATTCTCAAATGGTTCATATGATCATCCTCACTTCTTGAATATACCAAAATGTCGTCAATAAAGACAATCACAAAAGTATCAAGAAAATGCTTAAACACTCTATTCATTAGATCCATGAACGCCGCCGGGGCATTTGTTAGACCAAAAGACATCACAAGGAACTCATAGTGACCATATTTAGTTCGGAAAGCCATTTTAGGAATGTCAACCCCTCTCACCCTAAGTTGATGGTAACCCGAACGAAGATTTATTTTGGAGAAGTTATTAGCCCCTTGCAATTGATCAAACAAATCATCAATTCTAGGAAATGGATACTTATTCTTCATAGTGACTTTTTTCAATTGGCGATAGTCAATGCACATTCTAAGGGACCCAACTTTCTTCTTCTCAAACAAAACCGGAGCACCCAATGGTGATATGTTTGGTTGAATAAACCCTTTATCTAGCAAATCCTTGAGTTTCTCTTTCAACTCTTTTAGCTCGGTCAGAGCCATTCGGTAAAGAGGGATAGATATGGGTGTTGTATCTGGCAAGAGATCTATGCCGAAGTCTATATCCCGTTCGGGAGGAATTTCGGGCAAGTCATTAGGAAAGACTTATGGAAATTCTTTCACTATGGGTACCGACTCTAATGAAGGGACCTTGGATTCCACATCCATAACCCTAACAATGTGATACATGCACCTTTTTGCAATCATTTTTCTAGCTTTCAAATATGACATAAATCGACCTCTAGGAATAGAATTTCCCCCCTTCCACTATAACATGGACTCATTCGGAAATTTAAACCGAAATACTCGAGTCCTACAATCAATGGAAGCATAACATGCATGCAACCAATCCATTCCCAAAATTACATCAAAATCAAGCATGTCTAATTCTACTAAATCAACTAAGGTGACATTATGAGACAAAGAAATAGGACATCTCCTATATACTCTTTTTGCCACTACCGAGTCACCAACCGGGGTAGAAATCAAAAAATGTTCTTCTAATACATCGGGGAGTATTTCAAATTTCATGGCCACAAAAGGTGTAAGAAATGACAAAGTGGCACTGGGGACTAACAAAGCAAAAACATCAATATAGAAAACTTGTAACATACCGGTCACAACATCCGGAGAACTCTCTTGATCACCTCGGTATTGGAGGGTATAGAAGTGATTCTTCTTTGGAGCATCGGAGTTAGAACCACTAGGAGCATTTGGCTTATCATCTCTCCCTTTGATCGTACGGGTTGGACAATCTTTCAATTGATGGCCACCCTTTCAACATCCATAGCACACACTCATACCGGCAAGACATTTATGACCATGTTTCTTACCACACTTGGCACATGTAGGTCTCTCCACATAAGAACCACCACTATTTCCTCCTTGGGGATTAGGGTTTGACACCCCATCTTTGTTGGGCCTTGGAGCATTGGAGGAACTTTGGATGGAAAACTTTTTCTTGAACCATGGCTTACTTGAACCTCAAATCTACCCTTGGAAGAATTTCCATCATCGGTCCTTGACCTCCTCAATTCTCTACCCACTTTCTTGAGCTTTTGTTCCTCAATTTTCTCGACATGAACCATGAGATGGGAAATGTTCATGCTTGGAATGAGCATAGCAGACCTACATTCATTCACCACAAGATCGAATATCCCCATAACAAATTTGTTCATATTAGCCCTAGATTTCGACACTAATGTAGGAGCATACTTGGACAATTGAGTGAACCTGAGGCTATATTCCTTCACACTCATTCCTCCTTGACGGAGATTGATGAATTCTTGCATTTTCCTCTCCCTCAACTCCAAGGCAAAGAACCTATCAAGGAAGGCTGTCTTGAATGATGCCCAATACCATACTTGAGCTACATCTTTGAGTTGATAGGTGTCTAGCTTCGCCTTTTCTTGAGGAGACACACCCATAGCATCTAGCACCTTAAACACTTCATCAATGAACCTTTGTGGGTCCTCCTCCACTTTGGAGCCAAAGAAAGTAGGGGGATTCATCCTTGTGAAATCCCTTATCCTTGATGCCATTGTGCTAGCATTGGGATTCGTTTTCACCCTAGCATCCCTAGTAAATTGAGCCGTTAACACTTGAGTCCAGGTTTGAATAGCCGTTCTTATCTCCATATTATACATAGATCCCTCTCCAATAAGAACTTGAGGCTCTTGTTGCCCTTGAGGAGTTTGGCTGGCTTGGGGAGGAACTCCCACATTTGCAATCTCCACTTACACCCTTCTTACGGCTGCTCTTCAAGTAGTCATGTCCTATATGCACAAGAAAAGGATTAGAAGAAAGGACTCATAGAGTTAAGACCCTTAAGCACGACTCAAGAATAACAAAAAAGGTAAAACTTGCTACACATCTTATAGCCTCTCGTGCATAAGTGTGGCGCGCTTTACACTCATGAATAAGACACTACTAGACGTGGTTCATGAGACATCAACCTAAATATTATCCCAAAACCTTATGCTCTGATACCAAGTATGTCACGACCCGGGCTACCCCGTAGGAGTGACATGGCGTACTCGACCCCGAAGGGATCTCATACAAGCCCTTAACGTATCATCATTACATAAGACATAAGAATAATGCGGAAAATTTAAAACTTTTACAATGGAAGTTCAACTTCCTTCATATATGAAAAGTAGGAATTTAGACTTGTCTCATTAAACCATCTAAAAATATGAATATGAAAGTTGGGACTTAGCCCTTACATCAATAGAAAGTTTTATCATAAGAAGTACAATATAGTCTTTAACAAAGAAAGTAAGCTAGAACAAAAATTGATAGCATCTCGCCCTCGGACTTAGGACTCACCAAACATGGAGATAGCAATCCATGTTTCTTGAAGAATGGACTAAGTGCATCTGAACGGATGAAACCTACACTCATAGGAGATGAAGAAGAGAAGGGGTTAGTACAAAAGCACTAAGTATGGAAACATGCCAAAAAATCCTTAAATATGTGAAAATGGACATTTTCGTGTCAATCATGCATTTGTCAAGTTAAAGACCATTTATCCACATAAAGACATAACACAAGTCATAATATCACATTCACATAAACCTTCATAACATAATGGAAACATCACCATAGCAACCCTAAAAGCATACTTATGCAATGTATAGTTGGCATCCCATAATACCAACTATGCTAAGTTTCCATTTATAATCACCTTGGTGACACATATCAACTTTAGACCTCATCGTAATCCATAATCATACATAAGGAATAATCATACTCATTTCATATACATAATGATAGTCATACCATAACAACAATCTAATCAACATATATCATACCTTCATGTCTTATAATAGCATAATGAACCAACCCACAATCCCTTTCAAAGCTTACTTGTGTAATATAAAAGTGAAGTCCCATACCCCCACTCCTACTAAGTAAACTTGTCAAGAAATCACAAGTATAGTTCAAGTCATATTCATTATCTTATTACATAGGGAGAATAGCAATAACCGACATAGACCATGTGAGCTACACAGAATCCGGTGTTATATAACCCCAAACTGAAAGAAGGCATCCTACTTGCTTAAGGTAGAACTAAAGATATATAGCTATAACGTGGATCCACTAACTAAGACCTATGTGAGCACATATTTTTGGGATAGGGAGATTGCTTCTAGAAACATGGCCTATTGTATTAGCGGGAGAGTTTCCATCTCATGAGAGCATATGTAGAAAACCCAGACTTTTGTATTAGTGGGAAGGTCTCTACCTCATTTTGCCATATCTGCTCGGTGGTAAGCATTATTGTCAAATTTAAACTTAGTTAAGGTGAATTGCAATTTCATGTGTAAAAAGGTACTTTACCCTTCGTTCAAATCAACTCATACATAGCTTATTGATTCATCATAGTGAGAACTACCTTTCACCTTTAGAATCCTCATATAGTCATCCATGACAATTCATACATAGTCATAGGATCTTCACCATTCAGGTGGAACATAACTGCATACATAGATACATGAAAAGAAAGCACCTCCACCTTTCAAGTGGATCAACAAATAATATATGAGAATCTAAAACATAGAATACCTTCATACATTGCCTTCAAGGCTATACTTCAAGATTCGACACTTACCATTTACCCTTAAAAGGGTCATAAACCATATCTTGCCATAATACTTAGAATTAGTACTTTAAGCATGCAATAGACAAGATTAATAGACTAAATTAACATAGATACAATTCCAAATATTCGTATTGCATCAACAAGCCCATCTTAATTTCATAAAGTTGGGGTCATGGGGTAACCATGGGGAAAGTTCGCAATAAAAACCCTCATTAAACATCATATTCATCATAATATACATAAGGAAATTGGTTTTAAGAAGAACCCATGGCTAGAATTAAAACCCTAATTTTTGGACAAATTCCCAATTTCGAAATTAGAAGTTGAAGGGCTTCATGGAGAAGGAAATTCCATGGTTGTAGGTTCCCATACCTTAATTGAAGCTTTGCCACGAAATTGGAGTGAAAACCTTGGAGGTTGAACCCTAATCTTGAAGCTTTTGGTGTTCTTGAATGGAGGAACTTGTAGAGAGAGAAATTTTAAGAGAAGTGGGTTTTGGGAGAACTATTTGGGTGTTTGTGTTTTTATTTGAGATAGGGTGAAAAATGACTTAAAACAATATATAAACCATCCCCTAAAATACCCAAAACAGTCACCACATAAGTTGGACTTAAAAGGAAAAGTTCCATTTGACATTCATTTAATGGTCCCCGTCAGGGACCAAGGACTCTTATATGGTTCGTGAAGAGCACCACTGGCCATGGTAGTGCCCGTGGTGGTGGAGGCAGTAGCTACTTGTTGGTGGCAAAGCCTACCCATGGCCAAGGCAAGACAACGGAGCCTCCCACGATCCGTGGTAAGGACCACGGTCCGTGGTGATGGCCATTGTCACGACTTGGTCTTGTGAAGGCAAGGCCTCAGATCCTTGGTGCCAAGTGAGTTCCACGACCACTTGCACGGTTCGTGAGGTCCACCACGAGCCATGCTGTTTCCCGTGGTTGTTGAGGCAGTAACTATGAAGTTTTGTCACCAACTTTTCATGGCCAAGGCAATTCCATGCCCACCTTCACGAGTCGTGGTGTGGACCATGACTCGTGGTCCCTCTCGTGAAGGATGGGGCAGTAGCTAATTGTTAGGGGAAGTCTTGGCCTCTTGGCCTCTTGGCCTTGGCTTGTCCCCTTAGCGATGGCACCTGTCTCATGTCCTTGACCCCTAAGCCACATTTTAGCCTTAAATGGTTTAAATAAAGTTCGGGGAGTCATTTTTATTATTATTAATCATTTGTTTAAGCTTTAGTTTGACCTAGCATTTTCCGGAGTGTTACACATACCTACCTCTTGCGATTATATTTTGTATATACATATTGGGTTTTATGTTTTAATCTGTGTTTTGATTCTATCTTATGGATATTTGAGTTGGTGGCTTCTGTTTTGAATGGAAATGGTTTTTCACCAATTTTGAAAATTTTTTGCCACCTCTTTTTTTTGTGATTGTGGCTGTTGTTGTTCAAATTTGAGTATCGGTTATGATCATTACCGATAACTTGAATAGTACTTTTAATTGACCAAAATGATGCATGGCTACGATGAGGCCTAATGAAGTTGCATAAACAATGTCTGAACTTTTTTTCATCTCATTGTGACTAGCCGGTTCTCGAATGGAGTCTCTTGTGATGAACATTGCACACTAGCTGGAATGATTCTTGTTTTATATTGGTTCCAATTCCTTGTGTGATGAGCTTACCTTAAATATTATGTGTGGTGACACCTTGAATTTGCCTCGTTGGTCCAGCTGACTAAGTAATGCAAGCTCTTGAAATGATCTTAGGCAACAATTTTGAGGAGTGAAACAATTTGATAATATACCTTTTTTTTGTGGTCAACCTTATGAGATGTATGAACCTTTCTTAAACCCCTTTGAGCCTTATCCTTTTCTTGGAAGAAACTTGAAGCTATTGTGACCCTTCTTTATCCATTAACCCGTAACTCTCATGAAATGTGGTTTATTTGAATAGCCAACTTAAGCCCAAAGCTTAAGTTGAGGTGTGGTGAAAGAGAAGGTAAATTAAGAAGTGTGAAAAAAATCCCCTTTGAGCCATGGTCTTGAGAAATATGGAACCCCTCCATGTAAAAAAAAAAGAGGAAAGAAAAGGAAAAATAATGAAAAAGTTAAGAAATAAAATTGTGAAAGTGGCAAAAGAAATAGGGTGTCTGGAAATCCATTTAAAGTTGAATAATAGGGTGAATTATAAGCATGATTAACTTGTTAAAGAATAGGAAGAAAGTGATATTCAGACCACATTTCAGGAGGGTGGCAGCCACTGAGCCTAAATGACCATACCTTTACACTCAACCCCATTAAAAGCGTCGAAATGACCTTTGTGATCTTGAATGAGCTTAAGAGAATGTTGATTGGAAAATAAGGGCAAACCTATGGGTGAAATCATGCATGTGTTCATCTTTCTGAGTGTGAGAATCGTATGTTATTTCGAAACATGTGTTCATCTTTGTGAGTGTGAGAATCGTATGTTATTTCGAAACTATAAATTGTTGAAGAACTTTGTGTGAATAGGGTATCATCTTTGTTATGAGGGTAATTGAGTACCTTTGTTGAGCTTGAACTTGCATTTAAACTGAGAACTGTGAACTTGAGCATCTTTGGTAATGGTGAGTCACAACTTGATTCTTTGAATGCACAATTGATCATTGCATGCGTAGTTGACTCTTGTTGTGTGCATTCATGTTGAGTATTTCGTAGCACTGTTTGAGACATCCTTGCTGAACTTGAGTTTTACTTGAGGACAAGCAAAAGTTTAAGTTGGGGTTGTTGATGAGTCCGAGATTTGGACTCATTTGCAGTTTTATTTGGATAGATTTAGTATCCTCGAATGCTTAATTTGTGCCATAAACTGATGAAAACTCTTTGATTTCCAGGTACATGGATTGAGGAACAAAGCAAGGACACTAACACACAAAAAGAAACAAAACAAACTGAAAGAATGAAGAAAGGCAAGCCTGGTGATTGCCAAGGTCACTTGGTGAATAGCCGAATTGCTATTTGACTATTACGACCCGAGGGTGCACCCCAGATGCGACACAGTGTACTCAACCCTGAAGGGATCCTATATAAGCCTCATAACTCATTCATTGCATAGGTAATAGAAATAGTACGGAATTTAAAACTTTTTATCTAAAACCATACAATCTAACATTCAAAAACATTTAAATGCAAGTGGAAGTCTATATCTCACATGGCCATCTTAGACACAATCTTGAACAAAAATAGGGACACAGCCCTTTACAATAGAAATCTAAAGTAGTCTGTTGCATGAAAAGGAAAGAAACTTCTAAACACTTGTCCTCGACTTATGAGGGCTTACCCAAAATGTCTTGGAGACTCTAATCCAAGTTTCACTAGAGCAATGCAAATCACTTGCCGGAACCTACACTTGTAGTAAAAACATAGAAGAATGGGTTAGCACATAGAGTACTAAGTATGATAGCCATGAAAATACATGCTTAAAACGGACATCTTTGTTTGAAAGTCATGATATATGCCATTTTACTAAAACTTCATGAACATTGATAAAAGAGGCATAATATAAGTCACAACCAACATACTAGTCATATTTTCACATTAGAACATAATCACATAAAACCCAGTACCTTCACATTAAGCCTTCACCTCAAGTAACCCTCAAGCTATACTTTGTGCAATGTATGTATAGCATCCCATACCACCATCCACACCAAAGTACCACCTTAAGGTCACCAAAAGTGAACTTACCATTCAACCTTTCCATCATTACACAATACTAATACACAAGAGCCATAAACATTACACAAGTCATATCAACACATAAGGACCATCAACTAAGATAACTCTAAGTCATACTTGTGCAATATGCAAGTAGCATACCATACTACAGCTCACACTAAGTACTCCTTTGAAGTCACCATAGGCAAGGCACATTCTTATTCATTAAGTCATGACAAGGAAGTAACTCATAATAAAATTCAAGTATAGCATGCATCTTTACATTTAAGCATATAAGTCAACCTTCTTCATTAATTTCATTACATTAAGAGAACCTTCATTCACTAGAAATTTAGCCAACACTCTCATTAACATAATCATAAGAGAACATTCATTAAACTTAACATTATAAAGGAACACACCACAACCTCTCTCAAAGCCTACTTGTCCAATGCATAGATGGTGTCTCATACCACCACCTACACTAAGTAGTACATTCTTAAGAAGCCATAGTTCATTAACATTCTTTGTGGGGGTAAGCCTTAACCGACATAGACCATGTGAGCAACTCATGGAATCCCGGTGTCACCCTCACCGGATAAGTGATTCCTACTTGCATATGGTAGGACCATTGTTCTTTAGCTTAATTGGATCCACTAGCTAGACCTATGTAGGCATATAGTTATGGGATAGGGAGATTGCCACTAGATACCCCGCCTCAACTCCTGGATGAGCATCCATCTCAAGAGATTGTTACTAGATACCCCGCCTTAACTACCGGATGAGAATCCATCTCAATTCATGTCCACTCGATGCTTAGAATTATTCCCCATGTATTACATTACATTAGTTCATTATGGGGTGAAAGATTGTTACTAGACACTCCGCCTCAACTCCCGGATGAGCATCCATCCCAAACCCAACATTTATTCATTCATTGGAAAGCTCATAGATTCAAAGATGAGAATAGCCTTTCACCTAAGGATCCCCTTATTGAGAGAAAGACCTTTCACAACAAGTCATTATCATTCATTAGAGTACAATTAAGAATAGTCTTTCAATCAACCCATCATCATTAATATTTTCATAGAACTTCATTCATTAGTCATTCATGAGTGTGTGTTTGTGAGAATAACCTTTCACATATAGCCTCATCGTTCATAAGTGTCAATTGAGAAATAACATTCAATCATAACACGTTTTCATTCTAAACATTATCACTATACATTTATTCAAATCACACACACATAGATCCTTCATATATAGAGGTACGAGGAAGATATCCATCAATTTAATGCAACAATATACATATTAAGTAAACACCTCCACCTTTGAAGTGGATCAATAGATCAAGCACAATTGTATTTCAATTTGTAATTTGATCATAACTTGCCCTTCAAGGCTAAGAACCAACATCAATCCATAAATCCAAGATACTACAAATAGATAATAAAATTGACATGATTCAATCACTTAATTCAATATAAGAAACAACAATTCAACATACCTGCATAATCAATCAATATTCATTCATGATCAACAAACCCACTTCATAAGGTACAATTTAGGAGTTGAGAGAATTCATGGGTTCATAGAGTATTTAAATCATCAATTAAACAATAATAAAATAATAAATTGTCACTAGAAACCATTTGAAAATGTTTGATGAAAAAACCCGTCAGATTGAGTAAAACCCTAGATTTTTCATCCTTTGAATTGGTTCCTTGAATGAAAAGTTAGACAAGGATCAAGACTACCAAACCTTGCTATTGATTTCCCATTAAAATCCTTTGAAAACCTTGAAGATTTGACCTTGAGAGCTTGAAGTCTTCACCTCCAATAGAGGTTTCTAGAGAGAGAGCTTTTGGAGGGGAGGGGAGGTTTTGATTTTAGGTTTTGATGTAATGAGATGAAAAATAGAGTTTAATACTTTTAGTACTATTAAAATACCATAAATAACTTAAAATAACCGTCCCCCAACTAATTAAGACTTGGGCTGAATTTACCAATCCACCCCTACCTATGTCGAACCAAGATAACAAACACAGGTCTAGGGCTTCAGCTTGAAAAATGGTCCCTTGACCTACGGAGGCCATCCACAGGGCGTGGACCCCTTCCGTAGGTCACCACATTTTGGCAACAAAACTCATTTTGGGGCAGCCTTGGGTTAGGCTAAGCGTCCTCCTCAAGGACCCCTAGGGTGGTCCTTGGGGAGTCGTACCTTGACGTTTAACCCCTAAACCCCTCAACCAAAGCTTGGGACAACATCAAACCACCTCAAACCGCATGACAAACTCACACACTCACTAGTTAGGCTCTAGTTTAAGTTATTCATTTTACGGGTCGTTACAGTGACAGCCTAAAGTTCCAGTGTGCCAAACTCTGTGAGAAGAAACCAAGTTGGCATAGAAAAGAACAGTCGGCGAATCATCGAGCAGTTCCACAGAGCAGTGATAGATCACCTAAATTTACAGGACCCAAGGATGCTAAGAGAAAAGGAGAAAATACGAAGGAAGAGATCCAAGGGTAGCTCGCCGAGTGGTTCGGTGAGCTCGACTTAGTTTACCGAATGCGCATTCGCAGTATATTTTTGGCAACTATAAATAGGATTTTTAACATTTAGTTTAGTATCAAGTCATCTTTTGAAGAAATCTATTTTATGTTATCATCTTTAAGACAGTTTCTCTACAGTTTTCCATAGATTTGACGGATTGAAGAAATTCACTTTTGAGAATTTAGAAGTGGGTCTTTCAGATTAATCAAATTGGAGTATTGTAAGGACGAAATCACTCTTACCCAGTTGATGGATAATCAATTTGGTAACTATTTTTACCTTTTTATGATGTCTAGCTAAAACCCCAATTCTTGGGGTGTGATCATGTGATTATGGGCTGATTTAGCTTATGGGTATTGCTAATTGTTAGTTTAAATGCTATTTAAAAGTGATTTGAATCTTTAATTATGATTTAATTTAGGAATTGTAGTTGCAAATACAGTTCTATGTTTGTGTTCTTGACTTGGTCGAGAGAGAGGTTTTTGATTAATGCTTTTTGTGTATTGGGTTTATCTAGGTTTAGCTCGAGAGATTAAATCATAAACCCAATCCCACGCATTTGGCTCGAGAGAGTGATTGGATTAAGGTTTGGGCTACTCTTATTTTGCATGCTTGTTGATGTTCGAAAGAAATCACCTGATTCAGGGTAGTTTTTCGAGAAAAAACTACCTCCCTTATAGTCTAGCTTACCACTAATACTAGCTATTTAATAATAGTTTCATTTACCCATATGCCTATCGTTGCCTATAATCGATTACATCCCAAGAATTTGTCTCTATATTGATTAATTCAAAGTGTTGGTGACTGTTGTTAGTTGGTAATCAAAACAAAAAATCCCATTTGACATTCGTGTTACCCCTTAATTTGAATGATGTCTTTATTCAATAATTTCTATTCCTATGGCTGATTAGAGCACGTTTACACTTCCTAATCAAATTTTAAAACACGTACCGCTCCATATGGGATTCAACCCCAACTTATTTAGTTGGGTTTTATACTGATTTACGATCATTGACACGTAGAATTGGATGAGGTGGCTTGAAACATTAAATCACATGCCCAACTAATTGAGGAGCAAAAACACAAGAAAATGAATAGAGAGGTGAAATGAGCTAGAACCAGTGATGGGAACTTCTCCAATGCTAGATTCAATGGTTATGGGTACAACCAAGAGAGAGTGTCTAACCCTAAGCCTCAAAGAGGGAGTAATAGTGAATTTGTTTTACTTAATCCTACCTGCACTATATGTGGAAAAAAGCACCATGGGAAGTGCCTAGCCGGTACGGACGATTTCTATTGTTGTTGAAAGAATGATCACCAAGTGAAACATGATCCCAATGCTCCAAAGTATGGTCGCTTTATGTTCTCCGATTTAGAAAGGATCAAGAAGACTCTCCGGATGAAGGAACCTGTATGTTGATAGTTCCCTATAGATGTAACTGTTTTATTAAAATCCATATGCTACCTTTAGACTTTGATGTTAGCCTTAGTAAGGTTTGGATGAATGATTGTTAGACCTCTATTGATATTTGAACCCGGAATGGTAATTATGGATTTTGATTATGCCTTGGGATTGTTTGAAGGAAGTAGTACTTGAGGTTTTAGTAGGGGGTTTTCTCCTAAAGGGGAGATGGTATGCTTAGATATCAAGATTTTTTAAGAGTTCTGATATCCCCATCTCTTTCTTCTATTCCTATTCTAGCTTGAGACAAAGAGTTCCTTTTAGCTTGTTTTATGTTTTGGAGTCATGTGTGATTTATGTGCATCCATGATCTCCTTATGATATGCATGTTCTTGAGAAATTCATGTTTAGAAATAAAATGAGTATTCATGATTTATGTCCCTTATGATTGATGTGCATTTAGTATGAGTTGGATATATGCTTCATGAGATGAATTGTCAAACATGCTTTAATATGCTTTTGAGAGTAATTGCATAATTTTCTTCATGTTGTTGAGTTGAGCATGATTTGAGTTGGAGAAGGTAGTTCCTCTAATGAATTTGAGAAATATTGAGTTTCATGCATATTGGGTAGTTAGATGTAGTTCCTACTTCCTTGTATTGCATAGAACCGGTGATCGGAATTTCTCCTATGCTAGATCTGATGGGCAAGGTCGACAAAAGTTTAAACAAAGGCATTTTTATCAAGATTCTCCCAATACCCCTAGGTTTAACAAAGATAAAGGTAGTGGGTCTCCATTACCTAAGCCTACTTGCACCAAGTTTCGAAGGAAGAACCATGGTAGGTGCCTAGCCGGTACGGACGGTTGCTATGAATGTGGAAAGAGTGATCATCCAATGAAAAATTTCCCTATGCTCACGAAAAGAGGGAGAGAGGCTAAGCAAGCTTCTGTTAGTGGCACATATCCCAATGCTCCAAAGAATAATTGATTTTATGCACTCCGGTCTAGAAAGGACCAAGAAGTCTCTCCGGATGAAAACACCGGTATTTTGATAGTTTCCATGTAGATGTTAATGTCATATTGGATCCCGATGATACTTGTTAGACTTTGATGTTATCCTTGTTATGGTTTGGATGCATTGTTGTTAGAGCTCTATTGATTTAATAATTCGGTATAGTTAGTATGAGTCTTTGGTCATGTCATTTGGGATTGCTTGAAAGAAGTGGTACTTGAGGAATTAGTAAGGGCTTCCTCCCAAAGGGGAGATGGCATGCTTAGATAGAACGGTTGTGGAGTGTCTAGATATCCGCATCGCTTTCTTCTACTCCTACTCTAGCTTGAGACAAATAGTTCTCTTAGCTTGTATTATGTTTTGTAGTCATGCTTGATTTATATGCTTCCATGATTTCCTTTTATTTTGCATGTTCTTGAGAAATTCATTTGTTAGATACAAAATTAGTTTTCATGATTTATATTCCTCATGTTGTTGTGCATTTAGTATGAGTTGCCTATTCGACTTCATGAGACGAATTGATGAACATGCCTTATATATATATATTTTTTTTTTTCTTGAGTAGTTGGCCTAATGGTTTCATGGAATGTATTGAGTATGCTTTTAGTTGGACAAGGTAGTTCCTCCTATGATTATGTGAAATATTGAGTTTCATGTATAACGGGTTGTTAGATGTAGGACCTACTTCCTTATGTTGCATTGATTTTATTTTAGTTGGAGTTGATGTTTCCTCCACTAAATGGTGCATTATTTTGATGTTTCATGCATGATGGGTGGCTAGTATTGAGTTTTTAATTTCGTAAGGTGTCTACATTGTCATTCGAGGACGAATGTTCCCAAGGGGGAGATAATGTAACACCCTGTAAATGAGTAGGCTAAACTAGAGTTGGACGTTAGGGTTAGAAGCCTTGAATGTACCTCCTCATACCTTAAAAAAAATATTTTCGTGTTAGAACGTCAAGGTTTAAAACCCAAGGACCAACCATGGGTCCTTAAGTGAAAACCTTAGGAGGCTGTCTGGCAGTGACCCACGCCTCATGGGTCAGTTCACACCCCGTGGGTTACGGTTCATAGGTCAAGCCTGCAAAAACCAACCTCAGAACCTCAGTCCACGGATGGACAACACGCTACGTGAGTTCACCCATAGACCGTGGCCGTGGTGTCGTGGATGAGGCCTATAACTGCCAAAAGGTATTTACACTTAGGGGCATTATGCGGTTTTCCAGTTTAAGTTAATATTAAGTAATGTCATTTTGTAATAATTTAGACTAACTATATATTGGTTTAAGACCCCTAAATTTAGTCATGTTTGTCATAATTTCAAAATCCCAAATCAAAACCAACCCTATCCAAAAATCCTCTCTCTAGAACTTCAACGAAGAAGAAGAAGAAGGTTGAAGCTAGGGTTTGAAGGACAAAGCTTTTCTACACAATTTCGTTGGAGATTCATAGCTAAGGTATGGTAGTCATTTATCCATGGGTAGCTTTCATCCATGGAGACCCTCAAACTCTCAATTTCAAGCTCAAGATCTCACCATTATTACTCAAGCTCTGTGGAGTTCTTCCCTAAAATGTATGGTAGTATTCATACTTGACTTAGTTTCTTTCAAGGAGCCAATTTCAAAGATGTTTTCAAGTGTCTAAAATCCCCCAAAAACCTTGGGTTTTCAATGTATACGTGAGTTCAATTCCAAACGTTTTCAAAAAGAATATATGTTATCAATCATGTTTAATTGATGATTTAATGGTGAATTACGATGATTTCACCCTATGAACCCATGTTTACCCCAAAATCCTAAGTTGTGAATTGGGTTGATTGATCACGAAAGTATGTTGAATTGTTTATGTTTACATTGGATTAGTTATTGAATCATGTTATTTCCCTTATCTATTGTAGTATCTTAGAAGTTTGGGTTGTGATTGATGTATAACCTTGGATAGAAATTTAATGAAGAATCTCTGCATGAACATGATGTGAAGTATATGTATGTGATCTCAATGAAAGTGTTATGATCATGTTTAGAATGTAATTGTGGTATCATTTAAAGCATATTCTCAATTAACACTCATGAATTATGATGATAGAATCTGAATAGTTACTATAATGTGAGGTTATATCTTTAATTGGTAGGCTTAAGCATCATATTCTTGTATAAATGAAAGTAATGTGAATGTTGTATCTTGGATCGGTAGGCTAATGGCACCCTTCCATGTATGTAAATAATGAACCTTGGGATCGGTAGGCTTATGGAACCCTTCCATAAATAGGGTTAATGAACTTTGGGATCAGTAGGCTTATGGCACCCTTTTATGAATGTTAATGATGAACCTTTAATAGGTAGGATTATGGCACCCTTTCTTGAGGATTTAATGAGCTATCCTAAAATGTACCTTGAATCGGTAGGCTCATGGCACCCTTTCATGTGTTAATTAATGTACCTTGAATTGGTAGGCTTAGGGCACCCTTTCAAGTGCTTATCAATGTATTTTGGGTCTGTAGGCCAATGTCACCCTCTCATGAGTATTAATGTTAAAGTAATGAAATGTTCTATGGGAATGGAGGCTAAGCACCGAGTGGATATGGTAAGATGGAAACTCTCCGTATTTTTAGGCCGGGTTCCAATGAACATGTTCCTATCCCATAACTATGTGCCCACATAGCTCCTATCTAGTGGATCCACTTAAGCTAAAATATTACCGGTCCTACCTTAGGCAAGTAGATCACATCTTTACAGTGTGGGATTATATGACACCGGATTCCATGTCAAGCTAACTTGGTCTATGTCGGTTAATGCTTATTCCCATCATGTTAAATGCGCACTATGGTTTCTTGAGAAGTTCTATGAAGTGTGGGTGGTAGTATGGGATGCCATCCATGGATTGCACGAGTAGTCTTTGAGAGGGCTATAGTGAGTTCTCTAATGTCTTAATAACTAATGAATGAAAGTGCTCGGAATGAAGCTAATGAAGAATGTTGACGTATATGCTTAAATGTAATGATGCATGCTATACTTGGTTGTATTACGAGTTACTTTTTTTTCATGACTTATGAAATGATTATGTCTCTTCTGTAAGAATATTGTGTAAAGATGGAAAGGATGAATAATAAGTTCACTTTTGGTGAGTATGATGTGGTACTTGGTGTGGATGGTGCTATGGGACTCTATTCACACATTGCACAAAGTATAGGTTGGGGTTACTTGAGGTGAAATCTTAATGTGATGAAATGGCTTATATGTTGATTATGTTTGTATAAGACAAAATGACTTGTATGTTGGTTATGTTTGTATATTATGCCTCTTTTACTTATGTTCATGAAGTTTTTTCTCAAATTGGCATAAAATAATGACTTACAAATAAAATGTCCTTTTTAAGCATGGTTTTTGCATGGCTATCATACTTAGTACATCTAATGTGCTAACCCATATTTCTTCATTTTTACCAAAGTGTAGGGTTTGGAAATTTGATGTTCTATACTTGGAAGATAGGTTTCTAAGGAGCTTGGAGATGAAGATTTGGTGAGGCCTCATAATTTCGAGGACAAACCCACTATTTACCTTTATGTCTTTTACTTTCTGTTTATAGTTTTTCTATGGGATTAGTCCCAAAATTTTATTAAAAGTATTGTAGCTGGTTTGAGACAACGTATAGAAAGACTTCCGCTTGCTTTTTATGCAAAAATGACTTCGATTGTAAAAGAAAAGTTTTAAATTACGCACTATTTTCCTATGCTCTTATGTTCAAGAATGCTATGAGGCTTGTATGAGACTTTTTGGATTCTTGTACGCCGTGTCACTTCCAGGGTGTAGGCTCTGGTGGTGACAACAACAATCGTTTGACACAACATCTTCCCTTCTTGATGATATGACCAAAATCAATTGTGCTTGGTACACTAGAGAAAATCAGGTGTCTCCGTTGAATTTTGGAATGAAAAAAGAATAATTGGGAAATAACCAAGAGCGAGATGAAAACATGGCCAAAAAGATGACCCAAATGGACATATTGACAAAACATGTCATGGGAAGTGGTTCCAAAGCAGTGAATGCGGTTGGAGTTAGTGGAGTTAATCCAGATGAAGCACACTTTGAGGCCATGTACAATCAAGAAGTACATTTCTTGGCAAATTAGGCAAGTGATTCCCGTCCGAACTATCCAAGGACGGACATAAATCAAGGTTGAAATAGAGATCGCGATGACTGTTGGAGAGACCGAGATAGGGAATTGTGTGACCGTGGTACGAATAGGAGAGAGTGGGATGGTGAAAAAAAATATATGTACCTCCGCATTAGCGTCAAAAGCCAAAAAAGTTGAGGGTTGATCCTAAAAATTCCTACACCGAAGATATGTTTGCTTGCATTCTCAAAAAAGTGGAAGGATTGGACAAGATACTAAAGGAAATGATAGATTACGTCTCTTCTCTGAACAAAATAGTTACCTCACATTCGGTATCTATTAAGAAGCAGGAAACACAAATGGGCCAAATCTCAACTCATTTGAATCTAAAACCATACAGAGGTTTACCGAGTGATACAATGGTTAACCAAAGAATTAAGCTTGAAAATATTTCTTCGTCGTTCCACGACGTTAAATAAGACGCTTCTTTGGAGGCAACCTAAATATTAGTTTTTATCTTTGTTTGTTGTATAATGTTTGTTAGATGTGCAGGTTCAAAATTTTCAATTTGGGAAAAAGGGGTAATTGGGCTAGTTCAGGTACCATTCGGCGAACTGCCGAGATGGTCTGTGAGCGCGATAAAGATCTCTTTTTTTACCAACCAAAAGGCTGAAGTTCTGGCAACTTCAGCGGGCAAAAGAACCATTCGTCGCATCGTCGAATGGGTCAGTGACATAGGTGTACCGCCGACTGGGGCACAAACTGAAGGGTCAAATAGATTCTAACTGCTTAAATTGAAAACTCCCTTTTATTTTGCATTTTTCGACTCTTGCACTTTTACATTTCCAATTAGATCATATTTTGCTTGGTATTTTCGTGTGGCGTTCATTTGCTTGGTGGAAGTTTGTGTTTTATCATTCGTATTTGCTCGCCTAATTTTTGTGTCGA
>JAJOOF010023121.1:0-12278 GCA_029582545.1 Solanum lignicaule | reverse complement strand
GCCCTAGATGCTCCAAGGGGGCTGGCGTAGGGCACCTGCAGTGCGCCAGGGAAGGGGTTCTGAAGTTTAAGGGCTGGCGCTCCGCGCCACTCAGTGCACCAGAGTCACTAGGTCCCTTACTCTTCCACCCTTCTTTCCGTTTTAGTTCTATTAAACCATGTCATCGATGACTTCTTAATTTTTACTATCCAAACTACATCTAATTATCAAGAAATCCTATATATCATAATCATGATCCTTGAATTCATAATTCAAATTCAAGTCTTTTGGAGGAGTCTTCTACAATTACTTACAATTGTTTCAAGACTCGAGTAAGTGAGTATGGGAATGAGGAGAGTGTATTAATGAGCCTACATTATTATTGAGATCCTTGAGTCGAGTCGTTCATGCCCATAAATTTTGCATGAACTTCATAAATTGAGTATCCTTGATTGGAGTAGTATCTTCGAATTCTAAGTTCTTGAGTATGAAGTTCCTAATCCTTTTTGAAACTATATTTCATAATTATGGATTACCATATGTTATACATGGAGGTCCTTAAGTTGAGTCGGTCATGCCCATAATTCCGTATGAACCCTATGATTCGAGCATTCTTTAGATGAGTAGTGTCATTCAGTCCTTGGTTATTAAAACCCTAGAATTGATTCGTTCACGTCCATAATTCGGGATGAACCCTATTTTGAGAAGTCTTTCACAATTATTTATAATTTGTTTTAAGACTTGAGTAAATGAGGATGAGGATGAGGAGACTTGAGTTTCATTTTTCAAAATAAATATATGGGAACTAAGTATTCCCAAGATTAAATGTTTTTACAATTAAAATGAGAGGAAACTTCGATTTCCAAAATGAGTTCATGAGGAGTTTTGAGAACAATCTCTTTTAAGAGAACCTTTTGAGTAATAATCTCAAAGTTTGAGGATGAGAAAATGTTTTTAAACATATGAGCATGAGTTATATTATTGGTAGTAGTATTGACCACCGATATGGGGACGAGTTCAGACAACTCAAAGTCCTCATAAACCATGTATGCCAACATGGGTACAGGGTCAATACATTTTAGATGATTCCTTATTAATTTTTAAGCATAGATTAATAGATCCACTTAGTTGAGGATGTCTTATACTCCGGCAAGGCATAACACAATTCTGGCGCTTGGGCGAGACACTGTATCATCACATAGCTCATAGTGATGGTTGTCGGTTAAAGAATCTCCCAAATAAGAGTTATTATTGTATATTTACATACAATTCAGTTATTATTGTATCTATAAATACAATTGAGTTATTATCTACATTTTAAAAAGCTTTTCATATATTGCATCATTTATTGTTGCTTTATCCTTGAGTGTCTTGAGTTGAGTGCTTTGAGTTGAGTATCTTGAGCCGAGTATCTTCGAGTTGAGTATCTTACCTTTGAGTTGAGTATTTTATCCTTGAGTATTTTGAGTTGAGTATGCTATACTTGAGTGGAGTTTGAGTTGAGTTAAGTGAGTTTGAGGAGAGGTAAATATGTTTCTGTTCTATCAGTTCAAGCTTATGTTCATGCTTTAGAATTCCCCTTACATGCTCATACATTCCATGTACTGACGCCATTTGGCCTATATCTTTTATGATGCAAATACAGGTGTTCAGGGTCATCAACAGACGCTCTGTTGATACTACTTGCAGTTCCAGTTATCTTTGGTGAGCCTCCTTACTTCCGGAGTGTTCCATTTTTACTTTCAGTTTTAGGATTTCGTGGGTCTTGTCCCGATAATCCTTCTGTAATAGTAGAGGCTTCATAAATAGTTTATAGGTCGAGGAGTCTATCATTATTTCCTTTGTTGTTATAATGTTTGAGTCCATGAGGTATTTAACTAATACTTGTTAAATTGTTTCCAGACGATTCTTCGATTTGAGTTTCAATTAATTTTTTTTAAAGTTATTTTTATATCACGATTTTTCATTTTGCTTGAGTAAGTCTTCCACTGAGTAATGAGCCAGGTCAAGGGTTCGCTTGGGAACCATCAATGGTTTTCAAGTGCCAGTTACGTCCAGGGTGCATACTCGAGGCATGACATTAATCCTCCTCACACATATTTTTTTGACTTTTCTTATTACAAATTTAGCTATTTGGATGGTAAGACGGGATGTCATGCGGTGTTCATCTCACCCAAAAGGCAAATTAAGTACGAAATATTTAATTACTCTTTGTATTTGCATAGATTTTATTTGCCAGCACACTAACAAGAAAATAAGTGAAAGCAATAAATTTAATCATCAAGGCTATAAATTTAAATTCATCGCGTGTGAGAAGGATTACATATACCACTTAACTTAATGAAAAAATGCAATATATTCTTTTGAACATTGCGAGAAAGATCAAATATCTATATTTTTTTTTAGTTTAAATGTGGACCAAGTCCACATCTTTATTAAAAATATAAATCAACATCGATTGGGTCCAAAAGTGGCCCGATTGAAAACAACTAAACAAAGCAAACTAAAGGAAAGAAGAAAACAAACTAACAATTAAGGAAATAAACTCTAATGTTTGAAAAACTTCAGCTTCTCCGGTGTGACGGTCATTGGAAAATCTTCCCAAAGTGACGATCAGTCCTTCCAAATACTCACCTCCTCTTGATATGATCTTTGTTCGATATCGAACCAGGTATGGGTTGCAATCACTTCCACATCAACAAATCTCACTGATGTAATGATTCAATTACCTTTGAAGACTTCTTCTACCTAGATTTTATCAATATGAGCTAGATCACAAGTTATGGGCAACTATTTTGGGAACACGCATCAGTTGCCATAGAGATTTTGAGACAAGATCTATTGAGATAAGATTTTACATTTATAATTTGAGTACTCATCTTTGAGATATGTTTTGATATTCAGTCCTTGATTATTCTCCTAAGCAGGTTGAACCCCAACGAGATTAATACCACTGTTTAAGTCGACTAATCTCCGACCTTGCATCGCTCAACATTTTCCAGGAGAATAAGGTAATCTTTCACCTTCTTGATTTAGCCCTCTCCTGGTTTGCTTTGAACTGATGTCGTGCTTTTTTTTAAGAACCATTATAATGTTTGATTTAAATTTTCCGGATTCTCAAATTATGAGTCTTTTCTTTGTCATGTTGCAAAATAGCTTCGGCCTGTTGTGGTAGTTCCTGCATATTTTGATACTGTTGTCTCTCTGTACTTGCAAAATGAGCAAACAATTTAGTTAAAGAATCAATGAGGATCTTCCCTTCTATGAGGACATGAACCACCTCTACCCCATGACTCCTTATCATTGTCTGAATGTGTCTGATATATCTGCCATGGAACCTCCCATACTCCATGTATAACATTCAAAGCCACCAGTGAATGTGTCTCAATTATCAAGGGAATGCAATTTCCTTGACTGCAGTACTGTAACCCTTCCTTAATTGCCATGACCTCTACCTCCAAAATTTATGTAGTACTAATTCTTCTAGATTCTACATATTTCATATCTCCTTTCATATCTCTAATACAAAAGGCTATACCTCCAACTTCTAATTCAAACTGATAAGAAGCATCAATATTGCATTTATATACTCCCACGAGGGGATGTCTCCATCACACCACCATAGTTTTTGTCAATGGAGCATATCCTACAAGATATTTGACAATTAATTAGGGCCAGTTTTGAGGGACATTCTTTAACCATGGATATCTACTCTTAGTAAATAAGTAGATGTTTCTATGTATCTCTAAAATCATTGAGGTTGTTGACATATTTCCACCGTGCTTCATCACATTTCTCCTCTTCAAAATTTCCCAAGTTATGAATGTAGGAACTACTTTAATCAATTTCTTCAATTTGGGACTATCATCAGCTTTCTACCATTCTTCCATAATCTGTTGAAGCCGATTAATTGGGAATGATAGCCTTGAAACATTTCGAAAAGTTTTCCAAACAGCTTGAGCACTAGGACAATTGAAAATTAGATGAGAGAAAGTTCAGGAGCATTATTATTGCAACAGCTACAATCAACCCTCTTTACTATGCTCCTTCTAATTAAGACCTCCCCAATAGGAATCCTTCTAAACCATAATCTCCATATAAGAAAAGATACCTTAAAAGGCAAACCTTTCTCCCAAATTTTGAAGATATCTTCTATATACTCTTCTCTACTTCTTCATAATTCCCAGGTTGAGCTAACTTTGAATTTACCATCACTACTAGGCATCCACCATGCTTTATCTCTTCCTTCAGTACTAGTAACGCTTCCTAGGGAATTGCATATGTGATTGCATATATCCACATTGAAATTACTTTCCTATGCATTAATCTTCCATCCATCTTCAGCATATAGTTCCTTGACATCTTTCATTTGACTTTGGTTATGTGATATAGGCATACAAAAATGCAAAACGCCTAGTTGTGTCCAGTTATCAAACCACACACTAGCATGTCCTTCTCTAGGTTCCCACCAGATCTCTTGATCAAAGAATTCCCTAGCTTGTAATATAGCTCTCAAGACTTGAGATCCTCCTTTAAAGTCCACCAATTGTGGCCTTTGTCTTTTACAATACTTATTTCACATAAAACTTGTCCACATGGTATATTTGGTTCTGAAATTCCACCACAGCTTAGCAAATGAAGCCTTGGAGACATCAAATAAATATCTAAAACCTAAACCTCCCTCCTCCTTGGGCAGACAACTAGCCCCCCATGCTACCCAGTAAGTGGCTCTTCCTTGTTCTTTATAATCCCACAAGAATTTTGCAAAAATCTTATGAATATCATCAATGACACATTTAGGAGGTCTGATAGCTAAGAAGAGGTAGACAAGAATACTCTGCAATACATGGTTAATCAACACTGCTTTACCCCATAAGATAGAAGTTTCCCTTTCCACATTTGAAGTTTATTCTGAATCTTCTTGACGAGCTCTTTGAAATGAATCTTCTTCTTCTTCTTAGTATGGCCAATAGGATAACCCAAGTAAGTTAAAGGAAAAATCCCTTGGAAGAAACTTGTGATCATTTCCTCCACCATTTGAATAGAACTAAGAGCAACTTTGTTAAACAAGTAATTTTTTTTCTTTGTTTATAAGTTGTCCTGATTATTGTTCATACATTTTCAATGTGTGCATTATCAACTGGAGAGAACTCCATCAGCAGAGGCAAAAATAATTGTATCATCAACATAAGATAAGTGATTCAGCTGTTCACTCAATTTAGGAAGACCATATCCTCTATATTCCTCTTCTAGAAATAGATGATTTAGAGCTCTAGTTAATAGCTCAGTAGTAAGTATAAACAAAGCAGGAGACAAAGGATCTCCTTGTTTAAGCCCTGCTGATGAATGGAAAAAAGCATGTTCTTGACCATTAATCAATATAGAGTACCAATTATTAGCAATAATTCTCCAAATCATGTCAAACACCATAGAATTATAACCCATTTTTTTCCATTACTTTAGTAAAAAAATTCCAATCAACCTGTCATATGCCTTTGCCCTGTCAAGCTTGATAATCACATTATCAGGTTTGCCCCTCAACCTAATATCTATAATAATTTCTTGAGCCAACAATACATTTTCAGTAATATTTCTTCCTTTGACAAATCAAGATTGATTCTGGGATATAAATCTAGGAAGTAACACCTTCATTCTCTCATGCACCAGTCTAGATATGATTTTATTAAGGAAATTACTCAAGCGAATAGGTCTAAGATCAGAAAAGGATTGAGGAAAATCCTTTTTAGTAATAGCACCGTGTTAGTATGAGCAATACACTTAGGTAAAGTAGCTCCTTTGAATAAAGCCTGAACTACTTTTATGACATCTGAACCAACAGTGTCCCAACAGTTCTGATAAAAACACCTAGAAAACCCATTTGGTCCATAAGAGCTTTCTACATTTAACTGAAATACTACCCTCTTAATTTCATCCTCATTAGGTAATTTGGTCAATATATCATTTTCCTTTTGTGAGATTACATGATTAATATGCATTAGTAGAGATAGGTCAGAATGATTTACCTTTGCAGTAAATTGTTTGGTAAAAAAATTAACCTCTTCTTCATCAATCACATTTTCTGATTCTGCCCATGAGTCTTATGATTTAATAATTCTCCTCATGTAAAGCCATTTTCTTCTTCCTCTCACTAGACTGTGAAAGAATTTAGTGTTCCTATCCCCTTCCTCAAACCACTGCACACTAGGTGTTTGTCTCCAAAACTCTTCTTTAAATTGTAAACAAACCTTCAGCTCTGCATGAGCCATCTAAAGAATACTTCTGTTAGTGGGTGATGGATCGTCAAGAAATAGTTGCTCCATCAATTTCACTATATCTTCTCTAATTGCTAGTTGTTTTAAAAATAGCCCCAAAATTTTCTTTACTCCACTTGGCTTATTCCGTCTTTGTAACATCTGGCAATTTAAAATAGCTATGAAGAAGCTTAGAATTGGAAATTGTCATTTTTGGAAAGAATTAAAAATCTGGAAATTTAGCTAAGTATGGAAAAAATGAGTTTTTTTGGTCAACTTCCGACAGTAATAAATCCTAGCTCAGGATGAGTTAGGTGTATTTCCAGTTATGTTTGGAAAGCTCTTGGAATGATCTTTCCAACGCCGCCAAGTTTGCACGATTCCGAGTTCGTATGAGTGAGTTATGCCCATTGGAAGTTGGGTTGTTGGCATAGGGAAGTTCAACCGAATTTGTAAGGGTATTTTGGTCCTTTCCTTAACCCTTTCTTTTGGTTATATTAATGGTACAGGCTGATTTTAAATCAGTTTTCCCTTTTAAAAAGTGAGGGTTAGGGCTTTGAGAGAGAAGAGGAGAAGAAGAGGAGAAAGAGAAGAAGAAGCAAGGTTCATAGAGATCGTCGTGAATTTCGTCGGGGGTGATCCCTATTAAGGTATGTGAGATCATAGTATTGGGTTGGATCATTCCCCTACACGCCAAATAGTTTTAATTCCGAGAAAAGATTGGTTGTGTTTGCTGAAGTTTGTGGTTGTGTTTGTTGAAGTTGTGGTTGTGTTGTTGAAGTTTCTTGCTGGTTTGGTGCATGTTTCCGGTTGTGATTGCGAGTTGAATCCATTGTATATTAAGGGGTTTTATGATTCTAAGTGTTTGGGGCTGAAACCTTTGAAGTTAAGAAGGTTTAGAGTTGGAAAAACAAAGGAGAAAAGTTGGATTTTTCGGGGGAAAAGGTTGGGGCGTCGCGCCAGCCAGCGCACCCCAATAGGGGTTCTGAAGTTTCCCCCTTGGGACATCGCGCCCAGCAGGGCCCTCTTAAGTCTGAAGGCTGGCACCCCGCGCCTCTCAAAGCGCCAAGGATGCCAATCCTTCCCATTCACTCCCCACTTTTTCATACATATTCCTTGGTAATGTACCTATGTTTTATAGTTGTTTTCAACACTCTAAGGTACATCTAAACATCAAGAACTCATCGATAAACATAAGATCATTACCCTTGAATCCATAATACAATTCGAGGAAAGTTAGGATCAAAGTCAAGTGAAGTTAGAATCAAGCTTAGAGGTTAAGAAGTAAGTCAAAGCAAGTCTCTAAAGTTTTTCAAGAGTCTTTATTGAACGTTTTAACTTCATTTTTAGGCTCAAGTTTCAAGTTAAGTAAAGAGTATAGAGTTTCAAGTTAAGTAAAGAGTATAGAGTTTCAAATTAAGTAAAGAGTATAGAGTTTCAAGTTAAGTAAAGAGTATAGAGTCAAGTTCTTTTCTCAAAAGTTATTAGGGAACTAAGTATTCCCAAATAAGTTTATAAATGTTTTCACATTTAAAATGAGAGGAAACTGAAATTTCCAAAAGAGTTTTGAGCTGTTTGAGTACTATCTCTTTTTTGAGAACAAAGATGAGTTTTGCGAAAGAGTTTCTAAAACATGATTAGTATGACAACCGAGTATGTCATCAATGTTTAAACAGTATGGTCTCTAGATGTACCATCAATGTTTATGCAGTATGACTTCTCGAGTCATCAATGATCATATTAAAATATGGTTTTGATATGTTCTTTTTAGAAAGAGTTTTCAAGAGCAATTACCTCTTTTAAGAGGGTAGTTTGAGCAATTAATTCAAACTAGAGAAAGAAGTTTGTTTTTAAAACATATGAGCTAAAGTATATTTTTTGGAGTAGTCTTGAGCACCGAATTGGGGACACGAGTTCATATTAACTCAACTCTCCATAGGAACCATGTAGCCAACATGGGATTTAACGGGTCATACTTTTTAGATGATCACGTAAAGTTAAGCTAGTGGATCCACTAAGTAAAAGCGTTCTATATGATGGCAAAGTATAAGACAGTTTTGGCAGCGTGGGCAAGACGCTGTAGGCCCACTTAGGCTTATAGTGGTGGCTGTCGGTTAGAGAAACTCCCAAAGTAGAAATTGCATGGTTCCTCGAGGGGTTCTACTTAGTATGGACGGGGGTATGGGACTTCATTCATGCATTGCACAAGTAGACTTTGAGAGGAAGCATGGTAGTTTTATGATATTATAAATATGATTTTTTTGACGTCATGTTTTAAATATTTTACAAACTTTATATATTGCATGTGTCTTATTTCTTTATATTGAGTTCAGCTACTCATGTGTTGAATAGAGCCAAGGTAAGTTCTCTTTTGTATCCCTTTCAAGCTTAAGTTGTTGTTTAGGTGTCCAACTCGCATACTCGTACATTCCATGTACTGATGCCAGTTGGCCTGCATCTTATTATGATGGAGACGCAGGTACCCAGGATCATCATCTAGCTTGCTGTTGATCCAGTTAAGCACTCCAGAGTCAGTGGTAAGCCTCTTTGCATTCCAGAGGACTCTGTTATTTCGTTTTGCCTAGTCTTATTTTATTAGGATGTTGCGGGGTGTGTCCCAACATCCATCTCAAAAATATAGAGGTTTCATAGACAGTCAATAAGTTAGTATTGAGTCTCTCATCTATGTATAAATATTCTATTTTGAGACTTGAGTTGGCTTTTAGGCCAGATTTTATCAGTTAGGTTATTTTATGACCTTTCATTACATGGAGTTATTCTGTTGAGTTAAGGTTTCCGCTGAGTTAAGTAGGCCAGGCCAAGGGTTCGCTTGGGGGTCAGCAATGGTCTTTGAGTGCCGGCCACGCCCAGGGTTAGGCTCGGGGAGTGACAAAATAGGTATCAGATCACAGAGTTCCAGAGTCCTATGTAGTCTATGAAGCCGTGTCTATAGAGTCCTAGTTATCGATGTGAAGCGCACCACATCTATATTTAGGAGGCTACGACACTTAGGAAGATTTCTTACTTCTTTCACACTCATCTCGTGCGTTAGAGTTTATCTCTAAAAAGTTTCCTTCTAATTCGTGCTTGCGCATGTTTTCAGAGGATTATGCCTCCATAAGGAGCACTCAGAGTTCGTCTAGCAATGAAGAGTTTTGGGGAACAAGAGTTACCAAATGCCCTAGAAGTGCAAACCCAAGAAGAGATCAAATATGCTGATTTTCGTGAAACTATTCGGATGTTAAGTCAAGTTGTGATCTATCATGTTGGGCAGAGAGAAAATTGACACGAAGTGGTTGATACTTCAAGGATCCGTGAACTCTTAAGGATGAACCCACCAAGCTTCATAGCTTCAAGTATTAGTGAGAATCCTGAGAACTTCATTAACGAGCTGTAAATGGTATATGATATGATGCATGTTGCTGAATCAGAGAGGGTGGAACTAGTTGTATACCAATTAAAGGATATTGCTAGAATATGGTTCGACCAATGGAAAAAGAATAAGGCTGAGGATGCGCCAGTAGTGAGTTGGGTTCTGTTTTAGAGTGCTCTCACAGGGAGTTTCTTTCCTCGTGAGTTACGTGAGGAAAAGATAAAAGAGTTTCTTTCCCTTAATTCGGAGTCTATGAGTGTTCATGAGTACAATCTGAAGTTCACGCAACTTTCCCGCTATGCTCCGCAGATGCTTGCGGACATGAGAAGTAGAATGAGTTTATATGTTGCTGGATTATCTCATCAGTCATGCAAGGAAGGCAAGGCAGCTATGCTGATAGGGTATATCGACCTAGCAAGATTTATGATCCATTTACAACAAGTTGAAGAGGATAAGCGGAAGGATAGAGAAGAGTTGAAGGATAAGAGGGCTAAGATAGTAGGGGACAAGTTCAGGCAGCAAAAGAATGATGCCAATTAGTTATCCCTCCCACAGAAATAGAAGGGACCTGCTCCACCATCTGCTAGTGCACTTGTACCTGAGAACAAAGATGGGTACAATAGAAATTCCTATAGTTTCAGGGCTAGACTTGCCTATCCTCAAGGTAGTATGGTAACAAGGGGTAGTAAGGCTCCTGAATGTGCTAGGTGTGGTAGAACCCACCTAGGTAAGTGTCGTGATAGCCAGAGAGGTTGTTTTCAAGTGTGGACAGGAGGGTCACTTAATGAAGGAGTGCCCTAAGAACATGCAAGGTAATGTAAATTTGAGCAATAGGCCCCAAGTTTCATTAGTTGCTCCCCCAGACAGGATGGTACCTAGAGGAGCTACTTCTAGTACATGGGGAGGAGCAAACTGCCTCTATGCATTCACCAGTGGCCAAGAACAATAGGATTCACCAGATGTTGTCACTGGTATGATTCAAGTCTTTAACTTTACTGTTTATACTTTGCTAGACCCCAAAGCGAGTTTATCTTTTGTAACTCCTTATGTTGCTATGAACTTTGATGTTATTCTTGAGCAACTTAGTGAGCAATTCAGTGTCTCTCGCCTGTTGGTGAGTCTTTTCTAGCAGAGAGAGTTTATCGTGATTGTCTCATTTCCATCAAATAACAAGAGTACCATGGCTAATTTAGTTGAGTTAGGCATGGTAGAATTGGATTTCATTCTTGGTGTGGACTGGCTTCATGCCTGTAATGTCTCAGTTGATTGTAGAACTCGAGTGGTCATGTTTTAGTTTCCAGATGAGCCAGTCATAGAGTGGAGTAGTAGTTCAGCAATGCCTAAGGTAAGGGTGATTTCATTTCGTGCCTTAAGGCGAGAAAGTTAGTTTCGAAGGGTTGGATCTATCACTTAGTTCGAGTTGATGACTCTAGTGTTGAGATACCTCATTTTGAGTCAGTTCCTATAGTAAGAGAGTTTCCAGAAGTTTTTCCTGATGACCTACCTGGAGCCCCTCCTGAGAGAGAGTAGACTTTGGTAAGACAGCATTCCAGATGCTCGTCCTATGTCTTTTTCGCCATATAGAATGGCACCAGCAGAGTTGAAACAGTTGAAAGAGCAGTTAAGGGAATCTGTTAGATAAGGGTTTTATTTGACCAGGTTGACTCGGAAAACTGCGAAGTTTCAACTGTCTGAAGCTTGTGAGGAAAACTTTCAGGAATGGAAAGAGAAGTTGACTACTACCTAGTTATAACATTTGGTTCTTGAGTACATACTGAGTATCTGAACCAAAAATGGATTTGAGAATAATAGTCGAGTTTAGGTGAATCGGGGCGTAATGTGATGAGCTAGAGTTGGTTACAGTAGTTTTTGCTTTGAAAATTTGTCGTCATAGTTGTATGATGTTCATGTGGGTGTGTTCACTTAGAATGAGCTTAATCTTAGACATAGAGAGAGTGGTTGAAGTTACTCAAGGGTTATGACATGAGTTTTATTTATTACCTTGGTAAGGCAAATGTTGTTGCTGATTCCTTATGCAGGTTGTCTATGGGTAGCACAGCCCATGTTGAGAAAGAACAGAGAGAATTAGCAAAAGTTGTGCACCGACTTGCACACCTGGGAGTTAGTCTTATGGATTCCACAAAGAGGAATAGTGATGATGAATGGGTCTGACTCATCATTAGTGCCAGACGTAAAAGGTGAGAAAGACCCAGACTCTATCTTGCTGGAAATATAGGCAAAATGTTCATAAGCAGTGATGGCTTTTGAACAAGGGGGAGATGGTGTTTTGAGGTATCAAGGTGGATTGTGGGATTGGTTTCAAGGATAATTGAGATGATTACCTATCTTACATGGAGTTGCTTACAACAATAGTTACCATTCTAGCATCCAAATGGCTCCTTATGAAACTCTTTATGGGAGGAGATGTAGATCTCTTTTTGGATGGTTTGAAGTTAGTGAGTGAAACGACCCCAAAAATGCCCGAAAATGTGCTTCGGAAACACCTATAATTGTAATTTCCGTATATCTCAAAATTCGTGCATGATTTCGGAAATTCGACTTCATATTCTTATTCAGGGGGTCAAATTGAGTGGGAAATGGGTCTAACCCGAATTTTAGAGTAACCGTATCAAAATTCAAAAATCGCAAAAAATGCGATTTGGAGGGTCAACTTT
>JAJOOF010023120.1:0-16951 GCA_029582545.1 Solanum lignicaule | reverse complement strand
AGACCCATTTCCCACTCAATTTGACCCCCTAAACAAGAATATGAAGTCGGATTTTCGAAAAACGAAACGGATTTTTTTATATATAGCTAAACAAGTTTCCGGTAACTTCCGAAGCACATTTTTAAGAACTTTTTGGGTCATTTCAGAATCACTTCTGTATTGTTTTATAGTTAAATACATTTAATTTAGAGAAAATGGTCAAAAATACACCTGAGGTGCCACATTTTTGTGAGTTTCCTACCTGAACTATCAGGTGTTCATTTTTCCTACATGTAGTCTTGAAATGTCACCAACTACTTATCACAGCACACCTAAACTATCAGTTGTTCCCTTTTCCTACCTTAACGATGGCGATAGTACAGGTAAGAAAAGGGACCAGCTGATAGTACATGTGTGTTTTGATATATCGTTGGTGATAGTTTATGTAGAAAAAGTAAACACTTAATAGTTCAAGTAGGAAACTCGCAAAAACGTGATACTTTAGGTGTGTGTTTGACCTTTAACTCTTCAATTTATTTTCACTTTTGATGCTCCTTCTTAGTGATGATACTCTTCTTTTCATCATTGTTCCTAGTCTATTAATCTATGTAGCTTCTCATTGATTTCTGTTAATTCTTCTATATGTTGAACTAACCTTTACTATGTAACCTGTTGAAAATTGAATGCTGGCACTGTTGTTGTCTTATTCGACTTTGATATTTGTGATAGACTTCAGTGCTTGCTTTGGAAGATTCAGCATTAGATATTGATCAGGTGGAGAACCTGATTAAGTTTTGCCCAACAAAAGAGGAAATCGAAGTGCTCAAGGTAAGAAATGATTCCACAAGAGAAATGTAATAAGATATATTACTCAATACATATCGGAATGTTGTTGACGAACTCATTTATCCAACATTTCTGTTGCAGGGTTATAAAGGAGAAAAAGAGAAGTTGGGTAGATGTGAACAGGTCTGCCAATGCCATTCTGAATAACCTTATCTTGATTCTTGATATCAGTTTCTCTTTCAGGGACTTTTTCCTGTAGTTTACATAATATTTCTATGGCTCTGTAACAGTTTATGTTAGAACTGATGCAAGTCCCACGAATAGAGTCCAAGCTACGGGTTTTCTCATTTACGATTCAGTTTCAATCCCAGGTGAGAGTACAGTGCATCAGCTGCCTGCATTTAGAAGTGTGGGGTTTCATCTTGCTGAAGGTGTTTTTTTCTTTACAATGTTTTCAGATTTCTGAGCTAAGGAACAATCTGAACATTGTGAATTCAGCAACTGATCAGGCAAATATTTTACTTCTGTTTCTTTGTCTCCCTTATTGATCAATCTTTTATTACACTCAAATGTTTTCTAACATCCTTGTCTATCCCGTGTCGTTTCAATGTCCTAAGCAGATCGGAGGTTCATCGAAATTGAAAGGGGTTCTGCAGACAATTTTGTATTTGGGAAATGCTCTCAACCAGGGAACTGCAAGAGGTTGGTTATTATTTGTTTCTTAGTAGAAGCATCTTTTGCTCACCATATTTTCCTTATGTCTTATTGCCTTCTTCTTTTGTTTGATTTATAAGAGACAAAGGATGGGAAACCGGGCAGTAGAATTGCAGAATTATACTCCTTCTGTTCACTTTTACTTGTCAACTACAGTAAAAATAAATTCATTGATTTTTACTTGTCAACTTTAGCATATCAATAGAAAGATTAAAAAAATCATTGATTTCTCAACGCTTAATGCATTTCTAGTCTTAGAAATATTTGTTGTGTGTTTGATTCATGGAATGCTATTCTTATCCATTTGGTGTTTCTTTGAGCAATTATTGTTGTCTTGATGCTACCGGTATAGGGTCTGCTGCTGGGTTCAAGTTAGACAGCCTCCTTAAACTAACGGACACACGTTCATGGAGCAATAAGATGACTCTCATGCATTATCTCTGCAAGGTAAGGATCTTCACTCGGAAAATAGCTTGACGAGATCAGAAAAACGGGGTTATATGCTTGACGAGATCAGAATAATGGGGTTATATGCTTGACGAGATCATAATAAGATCACTCTCATGCATTTGGTGTGTAGATGTGATGTTTAATGCCAGATTTTTCATCTTGTTGATATCGCTTTACCTCTAACACTTAATCTTAGCAAGCACAATCCTTCTTGACAATCAAGGTTTCTTTAAGGTGGCTATGCAGCATGAAAATTTAAGGTTTTATCTACCTATCAGAGGGAAAAATAAAAAGATGAAAAAACTAAAGGTTTTATCTTGACAAAATGCATGTGAAGTAACTTTTACTTGTGCTAGTGACAATCATATTTTGCAGAATAGTTCATGATTTTTTTTCCTCCAGATCCTTACGGACAAATTGCCTGAACTACTTGATTTTTCTAAAGATCTTTCCAGCTTGGAACCCGCATTGAAGGTATCTTTACTTGAACCGGCTAATGACATAGTTAATCATTAGAGACATGGATGGAAATACTGAGTCAATACCATTTTTGTTCAGATACAACTGAAATATTTGGCAGAGGAAATGAAAGCTATTAGCAAAGGAATGGAGAAAGTTGTAGACGAGCTGTCCATGTCAGAAAATGATGGACTAATGTCTGAGAATTTCTGTAAGGTAATCTATCTGCTTAACTAATCCACAAATATACTGATTCTGTTACATTTCAGGTCATTTATGATCGTCTTTGTTATGTAATCACTTTCTTGTTCCAACACGCTGACAAACTCTAATATTTTCTTCTTGGAACCCCTACTACTTAGAGGAGACCAGTATTTGAGATTGTACAATAACATTATTTTTATAACTATGGTGTCCGGTTCAGCATTGTACAATAGCAATCAAAAAGTTTTCCTAATTAGCTACACACATTTTGTCAGGATAACAAACAAAAAAATATTGTAGAACACCGGTGTTCTCATTAGTTTGTGTATCTTCTACTTGCCAGGCTCTGACGGAGTTTCTTAGCTGTGCTGAAGGTGAAGTCAGTTCCTTGGCTCAACTTTTTTCTGATGTGGTATGTCTGTCCTTTTGTGACACAGGTATTTTTGTCCTTCTAGTACTTCGACGATATTGAAATATTCCTTGTCTGGTGCCTTTTCTGCCACATGTGACAGGGTAAAAATGTGGATTCGCTGATTATTTATTTTGGAGAAGACCCTGCTCGTTGTCCATTTGAACAAGGTAATATTTAATCAAGGCAACCAAGAGTTTATTACTAAAATGGTCACTGAACTACTAGAAATAGGTGATCAAAGTCACTTTTCTTTCTTTTGTATCGAAAATTCAATTATCTTTGCTATTTTACTCAAAAGTTCATTTTCCTCTTCTTCCTTGCTATACTTTTTGTTCTGTGCACTCGCTTCAGATGTTCGACAACATTCATACATCTATCTGATTCCTTTCTGGAGTTCTTTTTTTATTGTTGAAATCAATATTTACAATTATTACTATTTTCAGTCGTGTCAGTACAAAAGCTGTTAGAAATTTCATATGGATATATCTAATATCTTGTTTCATACTGATATCCTCTAAGTTGTGGTTATTAAAACAATTCTTCTTTAGAATGAGATGATCCTCAGCTTACCTCTATTGTACTTTTTCTCCTAGTTGTCTCGACATTAATGAGCTTCCAAAGAATGTTCAATCAAGCCTTAGAGGAAAATCGCAAGCAGCTGGAGTTCGAGAGAAAGAAAGCAGAGAAGGAAGCTAAGGAGAAACAGAGGACAAGTGCTTCAGATCATAAGAAGACTTGAAACTTTGATCATTCAGTATAGTGTGAAATAATGTAATCATATATATGCAGCCCGGGCTTTGGTTCAATGGTAAAGGTAGTACAATGTGAGATGTGTGGTAGGCATACATCACGTGTTCGAGACATGCTGAGGCCTGAGGATCCAAATCTAGTATTTAAGTTGAGAAGGATGGAACGAGCCAGTAATCCACCAAGTTTCGGAGCTGGAGACAGCGGATTTCTCAGCTATCAGAAAGAAAAAATGTAGTCATTTATCAGCCTTGAGCTTTGGTTCAACGGTAAAGGTAGTACAGCGTGAGATGTGTGGTAGGTGTATGTACATCACGAGTGCGAGTCTTGCTGGGGAGCCAAAGCGTAGTATTTAAGTTGAGAAGGATAGAGGGGTGGGATGGTAATCTACAAAGTCTCCCCGAGCTGGACACAGCAGATTTTCTTTTTAAAAAGAACAAATGTGACTAGTCATATATCAATATATCAATCAGCATGTTCTCCAGCAGAATGACATCACTGACTTGTCTGCAGACATCTCAATGGACTGAAGGAAGCTGTCTGAGCTCTTTCACTCGTTCCAGAACTATATTGGAAGTTGTTGCATATCGTAGCAAAGCTTCCCAAGATTGAAGATTTGGGGAGTAAGACATCAGTTCTTGATGGTGAGTGGTGAACTGGTAAATGATGTACGTCTCTGTTTGATTTTCTCGTGTTGTTGATCAGTGAGTGAACGGTTATCTCCTTACATGGTCTTGGACAATGCTCACTTCATCAGGTAATTTTTGAGGTTGAGCTAAGGCCCGAGGTTCATTTTCTTAATAGTTTCAAAGTGAAGTATCCCCGTCGATCTTGGGAGGAAGGCAGTTCTAATGGTGAAATGGAAAGTGGACATTCTTTTGTTTGGAGAAGTTGGCAATGCACACTGTACAGTTCTCTAACAGGTAAGCTTTCTGTTGATGCTCCTTTTTATTTGTTTTAACTGACCATTTTTAACACCTGTTTTGTTAGAATAATTGTTTCCAATGTTTTTGCAGAATGTCTAGGAAGTTAGTAAGTGGGCGGGATAACTTCCGGACAATGGTGGAGGTAGGATTTTCACTGAGAGCCCCTTCTGCGGTTCTGCCCCGCTAGCTTGGCCTCAGCTTCCAAGGTGTGTGAAAAGTAAAAATTCCCTAGAGATGACATATGCTTCTATTTAAACAATTTTCTGCGATATTGGTTTTGTTTTTGAACTATTTGTGTTTTGTGTTTCCACTCTCGATTCAATTAATTTATTAATTATTTTTTGCCACCATCCCTTTGTATATATATTAAATATTATAGCAATCCATATTTGTCGTATGTGTCACTTACTACGTGAACGTGGGACATTATTGATACATTTTTCAGTGTCATACTACATAAACAAATTCTCAAACTTGGTCTGATAATTAAATACTCCAACTTTAAGAGCGCACATTTAAAACATTCCTAGGAACATTCACATTTACTCCCACTACATAAGTGTAACGAAACGACAGTACAAGCAAGTCGTAGATAATTAAACTAGGTTTGGAGATGAGCAAAATACAAAGATATATAGCTAGGTTAGGGATCTCCAAAAAGATTATGACTAATTAAGAGAAGCAATACCCAACAAAAATTGTTGGTGGGGGTGGGGGTGGGGGTAGGGCAGGGGTGAGGGATGTGTAGGTTGGGTGATTTTTTTTAGAGCAACTTTCATATATAGCAAACACAAAAATCACATTTGTATGCTATAACTATAGTTTGCATAATTGCGCACCATAGCAAACATAAATATGTATATTTCGCTATACATATACAAAAGAAAACAGTTGTATAATTTCACTATACATATACAAAAGAAAGCAGTTGTATAATCTGTTTTGGTATACATATACAAAAGATCAACTGTATAATATGTGTTTATATAAAGCGAGAAAGAGAGAAAGACAAAAGAAAATTGGGCAGGGGAAGATTGTATTTGTATAATCATAAGTGTATAGGACGAAAATATATGCATTTGTATTTGTATATACAATTTTCTCTCGCTTTATACAAACACAAACACAAATGTGTTTGTATAAAGTGAGCGAGCGAGATCTGGGAGAGTGGCGAGATCTGGAGAGGGGAGAGAGGGGAACGAAAATATATGTATATATACAATTTTCTCTCGCTTTATACAAACACAAACCCATTTTATACATTTGCGTTTTTGTATAAAGTGAGAGAGGCGGGTGAGCAAGCGAGATCTGAGAGAGTGGTGAGCGAGATCTGAGAGAGGGGAGAGAGGGGAACGAAAATATATATATATACAATTTTCTCTCGCTTTATACAAACACAAACACATTTTATACATTTGCGTTTGTATAAAACGCGAGAGAGGCGAGGGAGAGAACGAGAGTGGCGAGCGAGATTCACCAGGAGAGAGGCGAAATAGCAACATTGCTATGGGGTACAATTAAATCAAACTATATTTATAGCATTTAATTTGAATTAATAGTTTGCTATTATATACAATTTTCCCTTTTTTTTAATTGAAAAATTGGGAGTGGTAAGAGGTGCGGGTAGGGGTGAGGCAGGGTGGGGTGGGTATGGGGTTCAAGGTAGAAAAAAATTTAAATTTCTTTTTGTATGAGAATTATTTTTAAAAAAAAAAAAACAAATAATCGTAATTTAGGGATGGGGTGGTGTTAGTATTGGGGCAGTAGCAATTTAACATTGATTTAATGCTTTTTGGCTTTAGGAGATTAAAGTGGATTAGAACTATTTTATTCAAAACATATTTGATCGAATTCATATATACCCGTATAAATTATGGATGGATTATAATCCAATGAAATTTGGCTCAATCCATTCAAATCCAATCCAATGCAACCATTTGCTACCACTACATGCAAATAAAGAGTCTTAAAACGGGTTGAAATTGGAGATTAAATTGGACTCAATTAAAGATTCTTTTAAAATGTATTAAATTGAAACTAAATCAAATTATCTTGAGCTCAACCCATAAAATTTTAGACGGGTTGAGCGGTTACCTATATTTGTGCTCATTTTGACACCTCTATCCCACAATATCAGGCAGCCGTTGTCGTGAAGCAAAACATCACAAGATATTTTAATAAATAGTTGGTGATAGTTCAAGTGAGAAACGTAAACACATGATAATTCATATATAAAACTCGCAAAAAGAAAAATGATGCATACTTCATTGTTTCTTTTACCATTATGTCTACTACAAATACAACAGTCAGTTGAGTGTAGCTTGTTCCTATATTGCTTTCTCAATTTTGGAAGAGAATTGAGGAGCTTACAATAAATACTGTCAGATTTCTCTATAACCAACTATATCTATCTAAATATTTCACTATATCAATCAAGTTTTGTATGGAATCGATTTTTCATCCATAACAACATTTTTATAAAACAAGAAATATTGAACAAATGACTATATTATAAAAAGATATTAGTGTATCTTTTACATAAATAAGAAGGGAAATAAAGAAATTTTCAGATATGGGGTCAAATATAAAAGTACTCCATTATTGACAATTAAAAACAATAATTTGACGTTCAAACGACCAGAAGTAGTACATTAATATAAAAAATATATCTTTTGTAGGTGTAAATTAATAATATAGTACGAAAGATTTAAATGTAAATAAAAAACTTCATTATTTTATATTCTTATAAAAAAAAAAGTAATTGTAAATAGCAAGTGTCGGTGGAAGGAAAAAAAAACAGTTTTTCTATAAATAATAAATCCAAGGGAGCAGCTTCCTGTGACTAATTTATAGATTGTTGGATTCACATGGCAGAAAAAGGCAAAAGATAAAAATAGTACTGATAAATTTATTATCATGTAACTAAAAAGTTTGCATAATTGATAAATTTATTGTCATGTAACTAAAAAAATTATGAATTTGAATTGTATCTGAAAATAATTTTTTTATATAATCATTAGTGTAATATATCACAAATATAATAAACTACAATTAAAAAATAAAGTTAACAAAAATTAATAAATAAATCTTTAGGCTAAGGCGTAGATATTTCACTCTATATCCTGCATATAACAAAAGTTTACTATATTGTATTTCTCTCAACTTCGTCAAGTATAAACAAAAGAAAATTATGTATTTATTATTAATAATAGTTTTTACCATAATAAAAAACATAAATATCTTTAATAAATAATATTTGATCAAAACAAATTTATGAGTTCGATTTTCAAGATTACTACAATATGTGTGGCATGATGTGAGGATGGGAGAAAATGTTGGATGATAGTAAAATACGTTGAATCGAAATTATGATCGAATATAACATTTAATTTAATAAAAGAGTTTATTAAGAAATAAAATTATAGATTCATTTTGTCTCTGCACCCTTATCTTCTTGGAACAGATGAATATATTTGATACATACAATATTGTCGATAGGTCGGTATATATAGGACAATATAAAATAGGATTTTGTAGCTAGTTTGTCTTTTTATTGCACTAGCATCCTCAATATTTTCAATTATTCGGTATTGAATTGATTAATTTAAATTTATATTGAGTAAACATAAATTAAAAAAAAATGTTTCATTTTAAAAGAAAATATTTTAGACTTTGACTTAACCACTCTCATCCCACTAAAGAAAAATATCACTTTCAAAGTTTGTATAATTTTTTTATTTTATTTTATAGAAATTAAGAGATTATTTTAAGGATGTCCTCAGCATTTAGGGATTATGAATAATAATAATAGAATCTTGTTCAATAAGTGAAACATATTAGTTATCATTTTTTTTAATGAGAATGACTCTAATGCGATTGTAATAAAGAATTGATCTGAAAGAATATATTTCATCGCAGATATATTATTTCACAAAGTATGTATCTAAATAGGCCAAAATCTCGATAGTTAAGTTAACTTTGGGCCTTCCATTATTAAAAAAATAAAATATGTGCATAATCGTTGTATCTCATCATATAATCACACTGATACGTATTTTTCCAATACTTCTTAATATAGTATGACATGAAGGCAATAATACAAAAAGAATTATAAAACAAAATAATTTGATTGTGATTCGAAAAAGTTGAATAGTTCATATCCTCAATGGTTATAAATTTTCTAACGTAACATATATAGTCCATTAAAGTTTCCATTTGAGTAAAAACAGCTTGTGAGTTCTATGCATCATTACATATACTAAGCCAAAAAGAGGTTTATTCTAGCAAACTTTTTTCGTCAAAAAATTATATTAATATCTATAAAATTAATTTTTTATTTATATATGAAAAACGCTTTTTTGTATTTTTTTTTGTTTTAGTTTTGTAATTTCTATGTTTCAACAATAGAATATTCTTCAATAAAATTAAATATTGCCTTAAATAACAAAAACATTAGCGAGAATTCAATGCATTCGACAAATTCAGGAGGCTACTACCGGCGAAGCATCCAAAACCAAACTCAAAATCTCAAAAGGTAATAATGAAGCTATAGATCTATATTAGTACTATCCTATTTCTTTTTTTTCTTTTTTTCTTTTTTTGGATAGTGCAAAAGAATAAAGAAATAAGGAAACGTTTGGTAAAGTGTATTAATAAAAATAATGTATGCATTAACACTTTGTAATTATTTATACACTCTATTGTGTATTGAGGAGTGTATTGCTAATACGATGAATTTCTGGTATTAGTAATGCAAAAGGACTCAATTATCCCTCAAAAACACTTTTACATCTTTTCCACCATAAAACTGGATGATACTTTTGTAAATAAATATTTTTATTCAATGTATACTATTTTTAAAACACCAAACCAAACAATGCATAAGAAATAATCTATGCACAATTAATGCAAGTATACCTAATACAAATATTACGAATGCATTCTATTTAACATTATTTTTATATATTCTACTATCCTAAAAAGAGGAAAAGAAAAATAAATAATTAATCCAATTTTTTATTTTTTATATTTAAAGAAGAACAACTTCTTAAAAAGGTGGAAAAGAGCAAAATAAAAGACTCCTCTCTCTGTTTTAGAAATTTCATTGTTTTGACAAACTTTGATTTCTCACCAAACTCCATTGTTTTTTTTAGCTTAAACAGTGAAACCCCACAAATCAATACTACTCATTACAATCTTGAATCATCAATAGAGTGAAAAAAGGCAAAAATATGGAAGGGGGCAATAGGAGGAGGAGCAAATCATCAAGAAATAATGGTGTTGTGGCAACAGGTTCAGTTTGGGAGAACAGAATGAAACTTGATGAAGTAAAAGGTGGATTCAAAGTGTTTAGTAATAGTAGTATTGAAGAAACCCCAGATGAAAATGATGACAAAGATTGTGTTTTTATTAGTGGAAGTAATACTCAAGTGGATGAAAAGTTGGATATGGGGCCAAAAAGAGAAAATCTTGATGTTGGGGTAGTGAGTGGAAAGAGAAAAACTTGGAAAACTACTGAGAGTTTTGAGGGGAACCCAATTCAGATTGCTAGTAAAAAAACTGATTTGAGCAAAAATTTGGATGGAAAATGTAGAGATTTGAGTGTTTCTGTTGATGGGGTTATTGGGATTACAAAGAAAACTTTGAAAAATGAGAGTTTTGAGGGAAACCCTTTACAGATTGCTAGTAAAAAAACTGATTTGAGCAAAAATTTGGATGAAAAGTGTAAAGATTTGAGTGTTTCTGCTGATGGGGTTGTTGGGATTACAAAGAAAACTTGGAGAACTGAGAGTTTTGAGGGGAACCCTATTCAGATTGCTAGTAAAAAAACTGATTTGAGCAAAAATTTGGATGAAAAATGTAAAGATTTGAGCAAAAACTTAGATGAGAAGTGTAAAGATTTGAGTGTTTCTGCTGATGGGGTTGTTGGGATTACAAAGAAAACTTGGAAAACTGAGAGTTTTGAGGGAAACCCTTTTCAGATAGCTAGTAAAAGGGCTGATTTGAGGAAAAAATTGGATGAAAAAAGTAAAGATTTGAGTGTTTCTGCTGATGGGGTTTGTAAAAAAGTCCCAATTCAGAGCAAGAAAAGTTCTGAGCTGAGAAAGTTGAAATCTGATGAGTCTGTTAATGGGAATGTGAAAAAATTCAATCTTGAAGGGTCATTTGGGATTAAGAAGACAAAATCTGAGGAGGTTGGTATGTGCGAAGAGAAATTTATCACAAGCAATGTGGTATCTGAGACTGAATCTGTAAATAAATTAGAAAAGAATCTTGAAAATGGAGATGATGAAGAATGGGACGACGTATTGGAGGAAGAAATCGACGAGGGAAATGATAAGAGAAGTGTTGAAGTTAAAGAACTTAGTGTACAAGAACAGAATAAGCTTAAAAAGATTGTGATTGAAGAGAAGAGATTTCAGTACAATAATAAAAGGCAAATGCCAATTTCTTCAATTAATATGAAACAGTCCCCTCCTACTTTAGTCAATGCTAATATTCATCAAAGTGCAACAAGAACCAAATCAGGTAAAATGCCTGCATTTCCTTTTATGTTTTGCTTCATTCAATGTTTGCTTAGGTTCTCCAAAAATGTTATTGTACATGTGTTTTATCATCCCAAAATGTGCTACTTGACTTGCGTTTCATTGACTCTTTGTTTATGAAGTTTGATTCTGAAGTCAATTTTGAATCTTGTTGCATTTTCAGATGAATTCCAGTCTAGACAACATAGCAAATTACAAAGCTTGGGTGAGTTCATTCTCTTAATATCTTTTTAGAACTCAATGTGATACTGTATCTATGGTAAAATTTATTTGTATTCTATATTTATACTAAATCAATGAATGCATGACATGTGTCTTTCATACGCACATTTTTCACTTGAATTTCAAGCTACTTTTGCCTATTATTTATAGGTCGAATGTCCTCACCGCTTACTGCTCCTGCCCCTCTATTAAAATGTTGGGCAAGTGGTGGGGAATTACCGGTATTCAGTACGAGCAGAGTGAAAACTGATCATACCTTTCGGACTTTGGCATTTGCCTATTACCCGTATCTCATAGAAACTGACCTCAATAATGTTCGCAATCATACCTTAGTTCAGGATCTACATACGAATATGTAGGAGGAGCTACTGCCTTCCTGCTAATCGTTTTAAAGAAAAAGGAAACAAAACAGTGAAGATTCACTTTCATTTGTATTTCCTCCTACACATATATTGGAGCAAGAGCGGGCACTAACTTTTGACCAGGATTAACCGACTCACTCACTTGGACTGGCCTAGAATAATTTGGAGGGGAAGTGTAATATGTATCTCACTTCAATTTTTAATTGCTTAAATTAAATTGGTTAGTTTAGTTAAACATCGTGTCCATCGGCCAAGTAAGTAACTACCCTACAACTATTAGCTCTGATTTTCTATCAAAACATTTTCTGCAGTTGATTTAGTGATGTGGAGAAATGTATCAAAATCAGCGTTAGTCTTTGGAATTGGAATGTTTGTTATCATTTCATCTTCGTATACTCAAGATCTCAATATCAGGTAATTAGGACCTTTAACTCAAAAAAAATCAGATTTCTATTCCTTAGTTCTTGAATCATTTTAACAAAATATATTGAAGTGAACTATTCTTAATAATGGCGTTTTACAGCTTCATTTCTGCGCTCGCCTACTTGGGTCTGATCTATCTTGCTGCAATCTTTCTCTTTAGATCCCTCATTCACAGGTATTATATTGTAAAGTTATTTAAATTAACATGCATTGTCAGTGTAAAATTTGTTTATACTATCAATGCAATTTAACCTGTTATAACAAGTTATTATTACCGTATTTTGTTGGTTGCATATCATATTTTCTATAAAGAGTTTACCTATTATTATAAGCTATGTTTTTCAGTGTCTCTAAAAATGTTGTGACACTCGTGTATGATCCTTAAAAATGTACTACTTTTGGAGGATTCAACACGCACTCATTGACTTTTTTTGAAGAGACCGAGCAACATAGGTTATAAGTCAGTTTGATCTGATGGTATAAAAAATTTATACACCATCAGTGCACAAAATTAAGTTCATTGTAAAATTACCAAATCTTGATATTATCCAATAACCTTTGTCTACCATTCGAATTGATTTTTATGTCGTTTTTTTTTTTGTGTGTGTCTGCGTAAATAGGAGAGCTATTGATATTGGTGAATCAAGTGAATGTGTAGTAGGCGAAGAAGAAGCACTGTGGATACTGAAATTGATACTTCCTTTAATAAATGAGTTTCTTTTGAAAATCAGAGCCCTTTTTTCTGGGGATCCTTCGACTACAATGAAGGTAAAGAAAAGTTCATACATTTCCATTTGATACCAATGTTCTTTATAGTTTTTCCATTGTCCGCACTTGATGTTTACACCAAATCGCATTAGTTATTATAATTAAGTGATTCGATGAGGCCAACTTGTGCGCACGTTGACTAATTACACGGGGGTATCTGCTACCTTCCACCAGCATAGGTACCAAGTAATTCAACTGAGAGGAAAAAAACACATAAATTATTCATGGTTAAGTAATAGAAGTTATGTTGCCTAGACTTTTCGAAATATGCCGAGTGTGTGATAGATCCTCCAAAACTGGTGCATTTTTGGAGGATTTGATACGGGTGCAACAACATATTTGGAAAATTCGAGCAACATAAGATAGAAGTCTTATGTGCCAAATATATATCATGTGTCTATTGGTCACTATAAATATCAAGTTCAGATAAGTTTTATTGTTTTTCCATGCTACTTCAATTATTTTCCTAATCTTGTGAACTTGTGGGAATTTGACAAAATTTTACCTCTGGCAGATGGCAGTTTTGCTGTTTCTTTTGGCTAAATTTGGCAGCTATATAACTATTTGGAAACTGTATAAATTGGGTGAGTGTTTTCTCTAAATGTTATATATATAAACAGTTCAAATAAAACTTGTTCTAGTTTTTTCTTTTTGATTTTTCAGCAGACAATAAATACGAAAAAATTATGCAATATGATATGAAACTTATTGAACCCCCTATTTTGCAGGTTTTTTTGGAGTTTTCGTCATACCAAAAGTTTGCTCTTCTTATTCCACACAGTTAACCTCTCACGGTAAGAAAGAAAAAAACTATCGATTTGTTTTGTTTAGCTTCTTAAACGTTTACAAACCACTACAACCACGTAACAACATATCCAGTGTAATCTCACAAGTGGATCTAGAGAAGGTAGGATGTACGCAGAACTTACATCCTTACCCCTTTCTTTGTGGGGGTAGAGACCCTGTCACCATTATAGTTATAATTATTTTAAAAATCTATCATAATCTTAAAAGTCTATTCAGAAAACTACAACTTTGATTTGATAGTGAATATCATTATTTTTTAAAAAGTTCATGTATGTGTGGATATAATACCGTTGGTGTGGGGCTAATTTACCATAAATCATAATCAAATTTTGGCAGTTTTTGTCACAAGTATGCAGAGGTAGTACAACATGTAGGGCTTTTGCCATAACCAAATTTTGGAACATCTAATAAAGTTATAGTACACGGTGGCGGAACATAATTTTTGTTTATGTTGTTCTGTTATATGTTAAACCAAAGTCGAGGGTCTACCAGAAACATCCTCTCTACCCCACAAAGGTAGGGGTAAGGTCTGTGTTGCATACATTTTACCCTCCTCAGACCTCGCTTGTGGGACTACATTGAGTATGTCGTCGTTATTGTTATGGTATATAGACCAATTAATAATATACATTGTGATTTATAATTTTTATGTGAAGGTACATTTTTTATAAGATACATTAGAGATGCTTGGGAATCATGTACTCACAAAAAAGCAATTGGATTTGCAATCTTCACATTAGTATGGAATTTCTCTTCAATCATTGCCAGAATATGGGCAGGTAAAAATATGGTACTCCCTAATTTTCAATTTTTGATATTCTTGTTGTTCGGACTTTTCAAGAATATCGCCACATGCATGTCTAATCCTCCAAAAATGTTACGTTTAGAGGATCCAGCATAGGTACAACAACGTTTTAATAGAGTTTGAGCAAACATAGTTTGACTTTGCATGGGGTAATTTGTGATATCATTAAACACGACATAATATAACTTGTCGATATATGGTATTACACATATCATAACATTTTTATAGTTATAAAAGCTTCTCATTAAGGCTAAGATATGAAGTTTAAAGTTAGTAATTGTTACCAACTATAGAAATGCATCGTTTTTTAAGCAATTTGGAATGTGGGAATAATTAACTACACACAACGTACCTAGTTTAATCTCACAAGTTAGGTCTAGTGAAGGTGGTGCGTACACCACGTTATCCCAATCTTGTGAAGGTAGAGAGGATGTTTTCGATACACCACGAGGGAGAAATTGAATGTTTTTATTTTCAAATATTTAGTTAACAAAATGAAAAACATTATTATACTGACAAATTTTACAATTTATTTTTGCAGTGTTCATGTTATATGTGGGCTTTAGGTACTATCAACAAACCTTGATGAGACAAGACACTACTACTACTATAAATGGTGATGATTTTTTGCAAGGAAAAATTAGAGAACAAAGACAAGTTGGGAAAAAGTCCAATTTTATGGATACAAGAAAGCAAAAGAAAGCATTTTAAGTTAATAAATAGATTAATATTATAAAAAAAATTTGTATTAATTGGTGATAGATAATTAACATGTATTATACATGTCTTGTTGCTCATTTCCCAACCATTATCTTTTGGTAATTAATTTTTTGTTCTTAGTGTACATAATCAACTTGGGCTAATCATTCTTTTGGCAATAAAAATGATTTTTTTATTACTCCTTTCTTTTTACTTGGTTTTGGTATGTTGGTAGCCTATGTTCTAATACAAATTAACCAATGGTAAGCTTTTTTGCTCGTGATATATTAAATAAGGATTGTGGTGAGGCGATAAATATTATTTCATAGTCAGATTAGGACATGAAGTGGTCTTTGTTTGGATTGTTTTATTAAGACTTTTCGATGTGAATTTGTATTTAGTTAGACTCAATGCAAATACTTCACATCGAGTCGAAAACTTAAAAAATTGTGCATCATTATGCCTTTATGTTTTCTTCATTTCACAACAATTCTTCTATGGCCCAAATAGTTATATAGCATCAATTATACTCTTTTTGAGCTTTGAGTTATGTCCCCAAGCCCAAGTGCAAGTGCCTAAAGTCATGATAAGAGCTCTAGTATAACAATCTTGTTATGTGCAAAGCTTATTTATTTCAAATTTTACTAACTTATATTATACTCCTTTTGTCTCAATTTATGTGACTTACTTTCCTTTTTAGTCAGTCCCAAAAAGAATGACACATTTTTATATTAAGTAACAATTTAACTATAAAATGTCTATTGTACCCTTAATAAAATGATTTACAGCCACACAAATTTATATCCTTCATTTTGGACCACAAATTTTAAAAGTCTTCATTTCTTTCTTAAATTTCGTGCCGAATCAAACTACCTCACATAAAATAAAATGAGACGGAGGGAGTAGTTAATTGAATTGTGATTATGGACTTGCACAAACTCCTAAATATGTTTGTCACACTAGGTCTGACATAGTAACAACCAATAAATACATTAGAAACTGAGCTACGTACCTTAGCGATTTATTAAATTCATTAAGCAAGAAATCAAGCTAAGAGCGAGACAATTTAATTAAGCTCTGTTTGTATTGATGCATAATATTTTGATATAATATCTCCTCTTTTTAACCAAAAAATAAATAATAATTAAGGTATAAAGAAAGCTGCAAGATTTAGAATGCCCCAACAATTTGCTAATTTTTATTTGGAAAAAGAATGTATCTATCAAAAACTCTAGCATTCCCCACCAGGTGGATCTAATATTTATTAAGATTCTATATATATATATATATATATATACTTTGTTATTAAAAGATATGGATTCAGTTGAACCAATGGTCAAGAGGCGGCATCCGCGCTTGACCACAAATCAGCTGAATAATAATGTTTTTATTTTTATTCTTTTAATTCAGTCCAAGAACTGTAATTGTCATATTCATTTTATCATGACAAAACAACTATATGTACATATGGTCCATGTACCATAACAACTTAACACGTAAACCACCTTAATTATAATTTATAAAGACTATTCAACCGGGGTTCGATCGATATAGTCTTTTGATTACGGATTCATATAAATTTTAATTATAGCATTTCGACATATATATATATATATATATATATATATATATATATATATATA
>JAJOOF010023119.1:0-13639 GCA_029582545.1 Solanum lignicaule | reverse complement strand
TTCAGTGATCGAAAGTTTTGTAAAATCAATTGTTCTAACTATTCTTCATTTTGGATTAATTCTTGTCCCCCCCCCCCCCCCCCTCTTTTAAGTAAATCGTTTCTTTTATTTTTTGTTATGGTAAGTATAACCAAATCAATAACAATCAAATCTATAAATGTATATTATATTTGGTTTTGACAACTTACGAACCGATTAAATTGATTTGATTTTGATCACTAATAACTGACTCAAACCAATCCTAAACACCCCTACTCAAGGTCATTACATGATTTTCGCTGCCATAGGTGTTTAGAGAGAGTTTGTGAGTTTTGAAAGTTTGATTTAAAGAGGTCATTTTGGGATTTTGGTGGTTCACCAAGTCCGGAGGATGTTTTATGACTTCGTCGGATGGTTTGTAAGGCCCTCAACTTACCCTTTGGATGAAATTCTTGCATTTTTTAAATTTTTATTGACTTCGATCATGATTTACAATTATAACTTTAATATCCATTTGTTTCTTTTTTATTATCTTTCAAATAAAGAGCGAACAAGAGTGAAAATAAAGTTAATTCAAATAAATATTTCTTTGATATCGTGTGTCAATAAAAATAAAAGAAAGAAAATAAGGGCGAAAGAAAGACACCAGGCAAATTTGCCATCAATAAAATATATACTTCTATTTAATCATAATAATCTATGAATTTATACAAGTTCCCTTTTTATAAATATTTAGAGAAAATATTATTTTACCAAAAAAAAGTATTAAGTTAAGTATGCATCTATTTTCCTCAAAATTGGTTAGGTTACTTATTAGTGATATAATAAGCCTTTATTTAAGTTTTTATACTGAAATAATTATTTTAACTCAATAAAGATAGATAAGCTCAATAATTAATTGAATATTAACTAATTTTATTTCAAATATGGCCAAATTCAGCCAATTGAATTAATTTGATCACATCTTAAATTTAATTTGGCTAAAATTGCAATAAAATTTGACTTTTAAAAAAAATTATAAATATTTAGATAACTACTTAAAAATAATATTTGAACCAAGTATGTATGTATTTTAAATTAATAATTAAATTACTTTTTCGGATACAATTAGTATTTTATTTCAATCTTAGATTAAGAAAAATATTTAACTTAGATTCCATAAAAATAATTTTAAGCAAGTAAATCTAGATTTCATTATAAACATACCTAAAATAATTTTAAGCAAGTAAATCTAGTTTTCATTATAAACATACCTAAAAGAATGCTTATTTTGATAATTGGAGACGCTACTATCTCTATAAATATCGAACAATTTTTAAATAAATTGATATAGAAGTACTGTGTTTGAGTCTCGTTGTCTTTAATTATATATATATAAAAAATGGACCTTAGAATGGTGTTTTCTTTGATTGTATTGATGATTTTTGTGATTGAAGGAAATCATGTTGTAGAAGGTGAAGTTGAAGTTATTATTTATACATGTAACATAGATGAATGCACAAAAGAATGCAAAGCTGATTATGGGCCAAAACTTAAAAGGGCTTTCTGTGAGCATACAAAGTATGGAGATCAATGTACCTGTGAACATTGGGCAGGAGTTACCCATAAAGGATCAAGAAAGAACTTGCTTATGTTCTAATTATAAATAATTGTATGTCTCTGAATTGTTATTGATAATTTTAAGAATTTATTTCTTGTTTAAATTGACTCATTTTGTTATTTATGAGTGTTTTGTTTAATTATCATTCAGATATGTTGGTATATCACAACTTGATTACTGTTTGATTCGATAGCGTCATGTTGTACTATAAATGTGTTCTTGAATATATATTTTATAATTGAAAAGAACGACAAAACCTGAATAGATCAAAGTGAAAAATTGACTTAATTTGATTCCAACATTTAAAAATAAATTTGTTTAGTTGATTAGATTTTCTCTTTTGGAAAAATTGACGCCATGAAAACCTCTAATTTAAATTTTGAAAGGGGGCAAATTTGACTATCATTCTAAAATTCTTGACATTTTTCTTATGAACAAGTATATCAAAATTATGTCATTTTGGAATGATCCTAAAAAAATTATTAGGAGACTATTTTATTATATTTGTCGCTCAACAATAAGTAGAAGGGTAAAATTGTGAAGTAACTAATTAGTCCCACATTAACCTTCAAGGGTAAAATTGTACATGTATATGTATGTTTCTTGTCTCTCGCGCGCCTTGCTGTTATTTCTGTTCTCTCTCGCGCTTGTTTCTATTTTTGATATCTTCTCCTTTTTCTTCTTCTTATTCACCTTTTGCAAGTTATATAATGTACGGTCCGAGCTCATCGTTGTTGTAGTGAATTAGTGTAGATATGATCTTCTTGCTCGACTACAAATTTCTCTTTGTTCTGATTTGAGCCACAACTTGCCGTGTCGAATTGCCCGTGATTCAGTCCGCAGGAAGCCAGGACGAACGATTCTCTACGCCATTCTTTTTCTCTTCACTCAGGTAATTGTTAATCACTCTGTTTTTGAATAAATATGTGACAATTCTTTGATTCTAACTTTTTTCCATTAATATTTATGTTTTAAGGAATTGTAAAGAGAGAACTCTATGGACAGATTCATTTTTTTAATCTGTATGCTCATACAAACCCTGCAATATCTCAGTCCTAGTGATGGCCGCCGCCTAGCCAATTTTCGAAATGATTCGTAAGTAGCAAAGCTCTCAGTTCCTTCATACGTACTCTGTTTTTTTTTTCATACTCTGTTGATTTTAATTGTTGAATTTTTAACTTGTGACAGATTTCATGGAAACCATGAGTTGTGCGGCCAACAACTCAATGTGGTGTGCCATACCACGACATTTTCTCATCCATCAGGTAATTAAATATGATATTTGCTAGTTCACTAGCTACTCTAAGTTAGATTTGAGGTCTTGGCTGTTTAGGGTCGAACAATGAGGTATTAAACATATATACTTGAGGTGTTCTTGTGCTGATATGTGTATAACCAGTGTTAGGCATATCTCTATTGATTTGTTGTTGATTAGTTAAGGCTAGAAATTGTACAGCATGAGTGTAGGGATGCTCTTTTGTTCTGCCTTTTCCGTCGCTGTTTGCCACTGCTCGTCTGATTCTTCAGACCTGTATTTTGATTCTACAGCATGGTTGTTTCCATGACCTGTGCTGTAGGATTTGCGGCTATTGGGACTACACAATTTGTGGTGTTATGTCCCAATACTCCACATCTGTTACAAAAGGTGTTAGAATAGCTGAGGTGCATAGAACACAATTTGTGGTGTTATGTCCCTAGTCTTTTTCCAACTCTTGCTAGGATCGAATGATCATAGAACTCTGTTAGTAATTCCGGTAGTCTTATCCAAAGGGCGGAAATTTTTTCTCTTGCTTCCGAAGCCACCAAGTTAGGATGCCATCTTTTGACAGACAAAAAATGGCCATTGATGAACTGTTGTAGTGAGTGTTGCAAGTTCTCTTCTATCAACAACTTAGTCATGCCCTAGGTCTATAAGGACAATTTCTTCTTTAGATATTGATGGCTTATCTTCTTGCCTAATAATTTTATAATGATGGAGTATATCCAGGGTCGATAGATTCTCCTTTTATCTTCTTCAGACAGAGCGATGCGATTACCTTCCTCGTTATCTTGATCTACTTCATTATTTTTCCAACCATTTTCGCTCTCCCTGAGACATGAGCCTTCCTCATCCAATAACATGTCTGATATGTGATCTGGGTAGTCATGTACGGTCCCGTTTTGTTATGGAACTGGTGCGATTAGAAGGTTAGTGTTTTTCCTTCTGTATTGCTGCATTCAAAGGCCAGGCATTTTTAAAGAAGAGTGAGCTATACATACCCATCATTCCAGGGGGCTTTGTCATCATCTATAGCTTGTAGTCCTTCCCATATATCTTGGTCAGATATTGGTGCACATAAGTCAATTCTGTGTTGATGGTTTAGCACAGGTCCCTTGTTCATAGTAACTCTATCTACTGATGTCAAAGTGGTGGCAGCTAAGAGCCTTGTAAAAATACATAATCTCTTCTTTTATTTCAGTCAGTGAAGTGAGCTCTAATATTTGTTTCTTCTGAGTTCTATCCTTCACCAAAGCAGAGAAATACTTGGTATTGGAATCACCAAGCTTTCTGTCTCGACAGCAATTTCCTCAATTAAAGACCATTTTCCCAAGTCAATCAGGAGTTGTTTCTCTCTTTCGAACAACATTGAGTAATGATCTTCTCCAGAGTCAATTTGAGATTGTAGTTTACAGAACTGAATTGGTTATTTATTATATCGGCATTACATGTATATATACACTTGGAATGACAAAGGTGTTGATCAGAGAATTTTTTCAAAATTGACTGGACTTTTATCAATAATGCTTGGTTAGACACCATTCCTGCTTGCAAAGCTAACTATTTACCTGAGGGAATCAGTGATCATTGTCCCATTAAGGTCACTTTTGTAGAGGAGAGGCTTAACACCAACAAGTCATTTCAATTCTGCAATGTTTGGGCAAAACATCCTCTGTTTATAGATAAGGTGCAAGCTGCATGGGCGAAACTATTAATGGTTGTAAGATGTTTCAAATTGTGAAGAAGCTGAAGTTACTGAAGAAAGAATTGAAAGTCTTGAATACTCAGTTCTTTAGAAATGTTGTAGCTGAAGCAAATGATGACAGAATGGCTCTATATTTAGCACAGAACAAGCTGCAAGCTGACCCCATGAATATGACACTTCAACGAAGAAGAGAAGGAGAAATTCTTGAAGTTCAAATATACATCATATATGGCAGAGATGTTCTTACAACATAGAAGCAAGGCAAATTGGATTAAACTGGGGGGATGACAATACTAATTACTTTCATTCTGTAATCAAACATAAAAGACTGAAACAGGCTACCACACAATTAAAGGACGAGAATGGTGTTTGGCAACACGATCCTGCAACCATTGCCAACTTATTTGTCAATTATTATGAGGAGATTCTTGGTAGGAGATGTGAAACAAGGAGGAAAGCTTTTGACGGATTCGTTCAACTTTCTTATGCTGGTAGACTTCAGATAATTAATGCTGTTTTGTTTTCCATTCATAACTTTTGGGGGGCAGTTTTCATTCTCCCTCAAAGTGTTTTGAAGCAAGTAGATAAGATTTGTAGAGAATACTTGTGGGGCACAACTAATGACAGAAAGAAAATATCACTTGTATCATGGGATAAGATTTGTTGTCCTAAAAAAGTTGGTGGTTTGAATATAAAGGGATGCAGGAACTGGAATATAGCTTCTGTTGGGAAGTTGTTATGGCAATTATCTGAGAAGAAGGACTCTTTGTGGGTGAGATGGGTTCATGGTATTTATATAAAGGCTGATGGAAATATTTGGGCGCACAAGGCTCCTGTTGACAGTAGCTAGTATTGGAGGAAAATTAATGGTATCAAAGAAAATGCTAAATTGGTACACTAATGGCAGATACAATCTAACTCCTGGTGGGAAATACTCTATTACTAGGAGTTATAATAAGTTACTAGGACAACAAAGAAGATGGAGGATAGCTGAATTGGCATGGACTGTTGTTGCTCAGCCTAAACACAGGTTCATATTGTGGTTAGCTGAACAAAGAAGATTATTGACAAAGGAAAGGTTAGCGAATATGCATATCCCAGTTGAAGATGGTACATGTTGTTTATGCGATGGACAACAGATAGAAACTACAATGCATTTATTTGCTGAGTGTGACTGGTTTAAGCAAGTAAGCTCAAAAATACTGACATGGGCTGATGTGCAGCTACTACCAGGTGAAGTTGAGCAAATGCTGGAAAGTATCAAAGCTAAGCATTGGAAGTCATTCAAAAAAGAGATAGTGGCTGCTATATGGGGAGCTGTTATATATCACACTTGGAGAGCTAGAAACTGGAAAAAATTTAAGCATACAATTGTACAGGCAGACATAGTGATAATCCAGATCAAGAAGGAAATTGTAGAGAGATTAGACCTTCTTGAGTTGTCTAGGAAAGCTGATAGGTGTCGAGGATACATACAGAAATTGATTTGTAATTAGTTTACTTGATTTTGTTGAGGCCTCTCTATCCTTTACATCCTTCCTAGAAGGTGTTATTGGTTGTAAGGTGCTCTTTAGTGTGTATTGTTGTTTTGTTGGTTATGGTAAGTTTTTCACAGTTTACCAAAAAAAAAAAAGGTAAGAAAATATCCTACATATCTCTCCTATGAGTCAATTTGAGATTTTCTCTAGCTAGTAACATTCTCTGAGTAAGTAATATTTAAATGTCTGAATTAGGTCTCAGAGCTTTAACTTTCAGCCATATATCTTTCATAGTTTGTGCATCCAAAGTCTGCATCACAATAGGCAGAAAATCTGCATGCTCAGCCCACACATTAAAAAACTTGAATGGAACTTTCGAGTGTATGTATCGTCATTTTCATCGGGGAGCCATCTGAGATAAAATCTGTTATAACATTTTCCCATTGTGACATGCATCCACTCATGGTTTCCAAAGGCTCTGTCTATTCTGCTACAGATCCTATCAATACCAATTTGCTTGTTAGACCAAGTTAATTCACATCTACAATCTTTTCAGGGAAATACGAAAAGAACAACACGCATTTTGTACTCATTGCCTCTGTCTGTGCACTGCTATTGGTGGCACTAATATGTTTCTGCGGCTATTTCCTCTGCAAGAAACTGCGTAAAAATGACGGCAGAGGCCTCACAGTGGATGTTGGTACAGGTCAGAATTACTATTTATTCAAGTTGTAATTATAAGTTTTTTTCCATCCTTTTGTCCAATTTCTTAATTTTTCAGGTGCATCCGTTGTGATGTTTCATGGAGATTTGCCTTACTCTTCGAAGGATATCATCGACAAGTTAGAGGCGTTGACTGAAGAAGAGATTATTGGCTTGGGGCCATTTGGAACAACTTACAAGCTCAGGATGGATGATGGCAACATATTTGCTATCAAGATGAAGAAGGGATTTGATAGATATTTTTCGAGAGAGCTTGAAATTCTTGGAAGCCTTAAGCACCGTTACATGGTAAATCTGCGAGGTTATTGCAATTCACCAACATTGAAGTTCTTGATGTATGACTTCTTATCCGGAGGTCGCTTAGATGAAGTTCTGCATGGTGAGATATTATTCCACTGTCAATTATCTTTCAATAGGATTTTCTAGTTAAAAATGATTTTTTTTTTACAGAGAGATCTGAGCAACTAGACTGGAACACACGGTTGATTATAATAATGGGAGCTGCAAAAGCGTTGGCATATTTACATCATGATTGCTGGCCTCGAATTATACATCGAGACATAAAGTCTAGTAACATTTTGCTTGATGGAAATTTTGAGGCTCGACTATCTGATTTTGGACTGGCCAAATTCCTGGAGGATGAGGAGTCTGACATCACAACCATTGTAGCTGGCACATTTGGGTATTTGGATCCAGGTATACTATACACACACATTCTTTAACATTTCAGTTCTCTGGATCCTGATTTTGATCTGGCAGAGTGTTGTCTGGTTTTCCTAATCTAGTTACAGTTCCTTTTTTAACAACTCAACAATCTGTACATTTTGCTGGTTCTTTCTGGACTATTGTTGTTACTAATCTAGTTACAGTTCCTTTTTTAACAACTCAACAATCTGTACATTTTGCTGGTTCTTTCTGGACTATTGTTGTTACTAGATGGTGTGTGTTTTAGAAAGTGGCATGGGAAGTCACCTACTGCTACTAGATTAGATGGGGGTGAGAAAGTGGTGTGGTTTCCTAGTCTTAGAGCTCCGAAGAATCATTCATTTGTTGTTGTTTTCCAGATTACATGCAGAGTGGTAGAGCTACAGAAAAGAGTGATGTTTATAGTTTCGGAGTTTTGGTTCTTGAAGTGGTAAGTGGGAAGCGGCCCACTGATGCATCATTCACTGACAAGGGTGTCAACATTGCTGGCTGGGTATGTACGTTCATTCAAATTTATATATGCTAGCTCTTAGTTACTTGTTTGAACAAATTAACAGTCAGTTTCATGATACTACTCTATTGCAGTTGAAATTTCTTGCTACGGAAAATAAACAGCGGGATATGGTTGATCCGCATTGTCGACTGGTAAAGACGGAAAGCTTGGATGCATTGCTTTCCGTTGCTACACAATGTGTCTCTTCCAATCCCGAGGAGAGGCCAACTATGCAGACAATCGTACAAATTATTGATACGATTGTCTCACCTTGCCCCAGCAATTCAAACTCCGACGGATGATAATCTCATTTTCATATTCTTAATTTGTATTAGTGGTGTTAAAACACATGATTTTAAGTATGGATGTATAGATCTGTTTCCTTATGTTTTATTTTGAATGGTGAATATGGAAAGACAATTAAAAATGAGAGAGCTTGGCCTCCTCCTTGAGTCTATGAAAAACAACTTCCACAGTGAAGTTCTTGCACTTGTTAGATATCCTCCAACAGGAGAACAAATGTATCAATAAGCAACCCAACCTTTTTTCAATTAAAAATAGCTTACAAGCAACCATGTTGTATCAACAACAACTTAGTCTGTTCACTACTAGGGTCTTTGAAGCATCAAGAGTTAATCTTAAAATGAATGTGAGATATTGAAAGAAGAAACTCAACATTAACATCTTCCATTGTTGTTGGGAGAAAATGGACGATTTGTATCTTCATAACTTCTCATTTATGCTAAAACAATTCAACTAGTTGTATTAACAGTGCTACATTGCAGTGTAATGAAAAGATGGGAAAAGTTTAAGACAATTCACTGTATCTATTATATACAGCTCGATTTCTGGCTTTCTTCCCCTGTACTTCAGCTTCCCTTTCAAATTTGTTGTATCAGACTCGAGGGAGTCCAAAATGGAGTTCAAAGTGCACTCGGACAAGGGGGTTCATGCACAAAATGAGATAAAAATTAGCAATTGATCATACGATGAGACTTTGCAAAAATATTAAACAAATTATTTGGATGGAATGACTAATCCTCAGCTCAACACATCCAGTTTATTTACAATAATTGACCAAATCCATGGGCAAACCCCTTTAAATAGGCATGAAATTAAATTTCCAGAGGAAGATAAGCATGGATTAAACATTATGTACTAAACTTCATACGTAGCTTTAATAACAACAATTCAAATAGGCACAGAATATCTAAAATTTAATCACAGAGCTTAAACATACTCCTAAGAGAAGACACAAAATACTAGAGAGAAGGCCCAAAATAGTCCCCCATCTTTGGGTTAAGACTCAAAGTCATCCTTGAGTTTTCACATGGAGCATTAATAGTTCCTCATGTTTGCAATATTGGTGCACTTTTGGTCCTCCCCTAAACTTTTGCCTATTTTTTAACATTAATTTTGTTCATAATTTTATGTAAGGAATTATATAGGGGTCTGAATCGATGTGGGAGAATCCCAAATTCAAAAATTCTTAGAGGATAAGGCTTGGGTGAGCTGGAATCGTACCCATTCCAACGGAATTGAATGGAGGATCGTATGATTTCTTGATGAAGGACGAAGGAGGTGCGAGATTTCGACACCTGGTCGATTCTCGAAACTGCCTGGTACGGAACAAACCAAACGGTAATAACAAACGCGTTTGGTTGTGGTCCTTTTATTTTTATTCTATACATTCTACAAAAGAAAATAATGATCTCCTCAATTATTACATTAAGTTACAGTTCGAGCACCACATACACCAAACTATATAAGTACATCATTTATATTTTGTACGTTGTTTTTTCTTTGCTTTTTTTTTTGTTTTGTTTTTTTGATAACATATACTTTGAAGGTTTCTTTTCTGATTATTATAAGAAACTTCAGTTCTCTTTTAATCATCCAGCAAATTAACCATAGATCATTCCTTTGGCGAGTATATTTCAAGATGGCAACTGGTCGAAATCATCCAACATTTTCTCAATTAAATTACATAAGTTTAATTGTTTACTTTGTTCCAGTTAATTCAATATCTTCTTCGGGTAAATATTAGTATGCTAGGAAAGACTTCACATTCAGTATACTAAAGAGTAAATTCTGCTTAACCCATTAACCTTTTGGGTTTGGTTAGCAGTACTTTAAAAGGTATGAGGAACGGTACTTCCTTCGGGTTAAATAGCACAAAGAATCTCATTAACCTCAGAGTCAAGGAGAAAAATGAGAGTCATTCACCGGTATGTCAGAAGGACAAAATGTAGTGAGATATCTCATAACTCAGAAGACCAAGAAATATGGAAGAATGACCTAAAAACTAAAAACCTTGTCCGCAATGTTGACAAGCCAAAGTAAAATTTTCAAAATTGCAAAGACTAACACTTCGAAAGAAGGGTTGTCAAGGTATAATAAATTTTGGAACTCTAGGAAAGAATCGCTCAAAGCAATATGGCTCTGTGAAACATAAAAGAAAGCCAAAGGCATGAATATCATTTTTTAGTTAATACTATTGCATAATTTTTTCAGTTTTACGACAACAACGAACCGATGTAATCCCACAAGTAGGGTATGGGGAGGGTGGTGCGTACGCAACCTTACCTTGCCTTGTGCAGGTAAAGAGGATGTTTCTAATGGACCCTCGGCTCAAGTAAAGCATAACAAAATCAGTATTAAAAGGAATACAATAGTGAAGAAGCCATGTTGAAAACAATTGGGGGGGGGGGGGGTAGCAACAACATATAATACGATTACCGAAGCAAAGGAAACATGTAATAATAAAATCAAAGGCTAAGATAGTAAGAGAACAATAATAATAATACTGATAAGAGAAATAAGGCAACTCTACCTAATAACCTTCTACCCTAATCTTCGATCTTGGTATCCTCCTACCTAGAGTCATATATTCAGACATCAGTGGTAAGTTGCAGCGGGTCATATACTCAGTAAGATGTAAGTGTGACACATCCAGTCTAATCACCTCTCCCTAATACTTCTTCCACCTACCTCTACCTTTCCTCATACCCACCATAACCAACCTCTCACATCTTCTCACTAGGGCATCTGTGCTTCTTTTCTTCACATGCCCGAACCATCTCAGTCTTGTCTCCTTCATCTTGTCCACCACAGAGATCACTCCCAGCTTATCCTGAATAGATTCGTTCCTAATCATTTCTCTCCTACTATGCCCACATATCAATCTCAACATCCTCATTTCCACTACTTCTATCTTCTAGACGTGTGAGTTATTGACAAGCCAACACTCCACCCGTACAACATAGTTGATCTAAGGACCACTTTATAAAACATACTTTTAAGTCTTCATGGCACATTCTTATCGCATAAGACATTGAATGCAAGCTTCCATTTCATCCATCTCAATCCAATACGACATGTAACATCATTGTCAATCTCCCCATCTCCTTGTATTATTGACCCAAGATACTTGAAACATGGAGAAGACTTGTGTATCAAACCTCATTTCCACATCTACCTCATGAGTTACGTCACTAAACTTGCACTTCAATTATTTTGTCTTAGTCTTGCTCAACAGGAACCCATTAGACTCTAGAGTCTGTCTCAATAACTAATGGATTAAGTGTAATTCACACTATGCTTCAATAACTAATACTTTTTCTATCTCTCAAATTGGTTTCAGAAAGTGCATTGCATAGAACACTAAAATTATCAAAGGTAAACTGTAAAGACTCAAACTTTGTCAAAAGAACATCAAGTAAAAATCCATTCAGTAGTAAATGTGAAAGTTGACCCATAAATTGGAACGAAGGAAGTAATTTAGTAAATATGAACTCACCATATTTGAAGCATTATTCAGAGGAGGAGCAGGAGGAGGAGATTGTCTAAAGGTGGTACCATCAGGCTCAACAGTCCAAAGAAGAAGAAGAAGAAGAAGATATTAACAACCAAACACGTTGAACCTGTGAACTTTAACACTCATTCAACACGAGCATGTCCAAGACAAATGAATAATCCGTACAATGTAGCTGATAGAGAAAAAGTAATATTATGCTCTAATATTCACATTTTCATTGGAGTAACATTCAATATATAGGGTAACAATATTCGAATAAGGAAAATGGCGTAAAAGTTAAATGTTGGAAGAGAACAAGATGCTAACAAGGAAATGGCATAAATGTCAGGAACTGCACATTGAAGTACTTCCCAATGGATGTTTTGTTCAAGGAGTTCCTATTGATTTCTATCCAAAAGTGAAAAAAAAAAAAACACAAAACAAAAGAAAAAGAAACAACAAAATAGAAGGAAAGCAGAAAACAAGGATAACAGAAATTATTGTAATATAATAAGCCAATTAGCTGACTTGAGAATCACACCAAGGAGATGCATCCACCATGGTATAAAGAGAAACAATTTTAGAAATTTCATTCTGAGGGTCTGGCACATTTTCGGTTGGAAATTGAGAGGAAACCCTTCACAAAGGTGTCTGTGCTTCACTGAAAGCATAGTGAGCTAATGCCAATAGACTTGGTAGAGCTGATACTAGACTTTTGGTCACTGGAACAGCAGTACAGTTTCCAAGAAGTGCAGTAGAAAATACTGTTAATCAATTTGACTACAGCTGGAAACACAACATGACTAGTTTAAAATTGCAAGCAATGAGCATAAGAGGAAAGCATCAGGCCTCATGGTTTCACTTTTAAAAGTGATACTCTCAATTCAAAGACGAGTTACCTCTATGGGAGCCATTTTACATTTTTGAAATTCACCTTTCTTGTAAGCTATCACTATGTTTCCTCGTCTATATGGAGCAGCCCATATCCTACCACTAGCATCCAGTTTCCCTTCGTCACTCCTGCGCAAATATACCTGGCATTATCAGAATCTCTACAAAGAGACAGAGACATGGAGACCTAATCTAAACTTACAAGATTTCACAAGCATTAACTTGGAGGAACAGATCTGACTGCAGAGACAGTTTGAGGAGGAAGAAGTCTTAAAAGGCATCAATCTTTGTGCTAGTGACAAGGCACCAGGACCTGATGGATTTCCAATGAGCTTCTTCAAAGAATTTTGGAGTGTCTTGAAAGAAGACATCTTGAACACTATGAAGCATTTCCATGAGTTCCAAGTTTTTGAAAAGAGTATGAATGCCACTTATGTGGCACTTATCCCAAAGAAGAGTGGAGCTACATCACTAAGGGACTTCAGACCAATAAGTCTAATTAGTGGGATGCACAAAATCATAGCTAAAGTGTTGGCTGAAAGGCTCAAACAGGTGGTAAACAAGCTGGTGAACAAGCACCAGATGGCATTTATTAAGGGCAGGCAAATCATGGATGCTGCATTAATAGCCAGTGAATGTGTGGACACAAGAGTAAGAGGAGAGAAAGCAGGCATCATGTGCAAACTTGATTTGGAAAAAGCATATGACCATGTAAATTGGGGGTTCCTTCTAAACATCTTAAGACAGATGGGGTTTGGAGATAAATGGCTAAAATGGATAGGTTTTTGTATTAAAACCGTCAGGTTCTCCATTCACCAGAATGGAGAACCGGTGGGTTTTTTTTCATCTGAAAGGGGCTTGAGACAGGGTGATCCTCTCTCCCCTTTCCTTTTCATACTGGTCATGGAGGGGCTGAATAGCATGCTGAGGATAGCTACTCAAAACAGATGGATAAGGGGATTTGAAGTTAGTAGCAGGGCAGGTGTGAGTATGGAGATTTGCCAATTGTTG